>NW_019775383.1:23014-50981 GCF_001039355.2 Lingula anatina | reverse complement strand
TTGTGTTATGTGTGCGGAAGTTGAAGCACTCTTTATATTTGACATGCTTTTGCAAAATGTTTTTTTTTAGTTTGTGTGACTAAGTCATTTTTTGGACAAAAAACCCACAGCAAAAATTTCCGAAAATAACAAATATGACTCGATAAGTGTACGTATTCAGAGGTTTGCAAATCAACTTATCGACCTTTACCTCTTTGTGATAAAATTACTTATTCAGCCAACTGGACATCACTTTATACTGATTTTAGACAACTATAAAAACCGGATAAAGCAAGAACTGAAACAGCTGAACCGTACAAATGACGGATTTCTGATCCGATAGAGGACCAAAAGCGTGCTGGGTTTTGATCCAGGTGGAGAGCTTGGTCACATTCTTTTGCTTGGTTGCTGATTGCATGAATGACCCACATCCGAAGGTGAAGAAAATGTCGACTGGGAATGTCAAATGCTTAAACCTTATCTTTGCACAACTTCAGCCGTAGTTTGGTTAAAAAGAAAGAACATAAATCATAGTTTCGATGATAGTATGAATTAATTTTTTTCAGATCCAAATCAAAAAGCCGATATTCATAATTGGTCCTCCTCGCACTGGGACTACTTTCCTCCAAAAGCTCTTATTCTCCGACCCGCAGAATACATGCTTGAAGTATTATGAAGTTTTACAACCAGCTGTAGATGTAACTCCTGTTGTGGAGGACACACGAATTTTGAAAACTACTCATGAAATAGGTAAGCAACATCAAAAATGATATTGTTTTACAGTGAGACTAAATAATTCATAGTTGAAGTATGCCCGTGGGATATAAAAACTTGATGTATGTGCTCTCTGGGTTTGCATGAATATAGTTATTGAAATAATCGTTATTTAGTCAGGATGTATGCAACCAGACCGGAATTCAAAACCGCCCACTACTTTGAGGCTACTGGACCGGAAGAAGACCACTATCTATTTTTTAACATCGGTGTGTTCAAGGATTACACGCTCCAACTGTGTAACTATGGAGAGTATATAAAGTGGATGCAGGCACGGAACAACTATGAAATAATTGAGGCTTATCATTTTCATAAACAGCAGACTCAGCTTATATTACACGGCAGAGGTGAGTCTCCGACAAGTTTTATCTTGCAGTTACTTCTTTTATTTAATAAGTTAGCAATGCAAGTGTCTTTCTTAATATCTAACATAATCCGTACAATCAACCAGGCAAAACACGATGACATCATCAAACTTTCTTAAAGTCGTTTACCAAAAGTCCCAAGTTTTTTTAAAAGTCATCTCTGCTTGGGTAACGTGAAATATACAAACTAACCCCCAATCGCCACGCACACACACACACACACATGCTCGTTGCATACCACTTTTTCAGTCCGATAATGCAATAGAAATCAGTCTATGATCACAACTTTATTATTAAGAAAGACGCTGATGCACTTTGAAAAATCCGAAAATGGCCGCCAAAAAATAGGTCTTGTTTTCTAATATGAACGGGTGTGAACACCACATATCTCAATGTTATCCCATTTCAAAACTTAATGGATCCTAAAATGTTTTTGCTCGTGAAAAAGTCAATTTAGGAAAGATAACTGAACCTGTCTTAGCACTTTCGTAATATAAATTTCAACAGACTGCCTGATATTTCAGAAGAACGTATCAGTATCAGACACTTTTAAATGAGGATTTTAATTTTTTGATGTCTGAATTTGAAAAAAAAATTAATTTTCTTAAAATAATCTTGTCATAAAAGAATGAATTTGAAACATTTAAAATGCAAATTGTATGCCTACAATAACTAGAATATGATGTCAATTTGGGACAACTTTTTTCCTGAATAGACTTAAAAAGTGAATTTGACGACACCGTTAAAAGAAGTTGCTGTTTTTCCTCAGAATCTCCGAACAATGATCTGCAAGTGGTGTTTAAGGAGAATGTACACAGTCTGTATTTGGATGCCCTACTTAAGGTGTATCCCGATGCAATCTTTGTTCATACCTACCGCAATCCATGCACATCCGTTGCTTCCTTGTGTTCTCTTCTTGAAAAGATCAAACCGGTTTCTTCTGAGGAACATGACGTTGACCTAAAGCAAATTGGCAGAAAGGTTTTAAGGAATTCATATTTCCACGGTGGAATAGAGATGATGAAGTTTAGGAAGAACCACCCAGAACTGGAGCACAGATTCATCGATATTGCATATGACGACCTCGTTATATCACCCATGGATGTTGTGAAGAAAATATACGCTCACTTTGGCCTGGAACTGACCGACCAAGGGAAAGCCAACATGGAGGGGTATGTCAAAGAAAACCCACAAAACAAATATGGCCGCCATGAGTATGACCTGAAGCGTTTTCACCTGACAAAAGAGGAAGTTTTGGAGCACTTTAAAGAATATATAGAGGAGTACAAAATTCCTTGTTGATTTAAATCAATCAATTTTTATTATCTAATGTATATTTTAAAGCAATAATAACTCTTCATTTGAGATTCAAAATTCTGCAAGAAATACATTCTAAACAACACATGGAAATATATTATATTGCATTTCACCACTAAAACGGCTGTTATTGTAGTAAAACTAAAAACTGTGCTTGTCAATAGGGCTTTCGGTGCCTTTCTTCCCGGTCGTCAAGGCATCCGTTGCCAAGGATGTTGGCGCATCACGCGGATTCTCGCGTGCATTCGAGACCAAAATAACATGTGGCGGGATAAGATATAGCAGGCGCATGACACAATCCTCAGACGTAATTGCGAGTTTTTGTACAGTGTGTCGGATAACGAAAAGCCAAGAACTGCACACGTTATAGATATAAATGCATTCTGAGTATATCGTATGAATCTTATTTTATTGTAATAAAGTGTTGTTGTTGCCTACTTTTCCCGCTGTTTTAAGTAGGTCATCAGAAAACCCCGCTCGATATCGCGTGACTTTGAATGCAGGAATGGGGTCGTTGACAATTGGTAAGTACGGGAAAATTGCCGTTTACGCCAGGAAAATCCAATTTTTGGCCAAAACGAAGAGTTATTATGACTTTAATGCTTTACTACGTTTATAATTAATACCACGTTTTGCTTTAATGATCAAGCTTTTCTATACCATTTCATAAGTTTACTAGTTGTTAAAGTGGCGATAAACATACTAATTTAATCAAAAGCATTAATATCATTAAAGGGATAACGGTCCATCGTTTGGGATTAATATTTCACCATAAATACCTTTTATTGTAAACAACTCGTTGAAATATAATATATACCATTTTACCACCAAAACTGCATTTATCGTAATTATATATTCTTTGCCATCGGACTAAGTGGCCTGGATAGATGGCTAACCTATTTTATATAGGAAATTTGTACACAAAATGATTTGTGTTTAAGCATGTTAAATAGAGTATCTGGAAAAAGCACAGTCTATTACAATATTCGCCTGTGATGTGATCATTTGTAAAGCACATGGGATCAGGGGTGGGAAGACCGTTTGTACCAATGTTGTATACTGTATTTTACTACCAAATCTAAGTTTATTCGAGAAAAGAACAGTTTTCTCCTACTCTAGAACCTTTGCTTAATATCCAGCAATATTAATATGTCGTTGTACAGAGTGCCAAATGCCTCGTGTCCTATCACGGAAATAGCCGGCGTCATCTGAGATGGTATGCACTTTTTGGCTGAAGACAATGTTATCTTTAAATTATAAAACCACTTTCTAGGAAGACACGGAATCGTTTTCGTCAGGAACCCCATTCGTCTGACCCAATGAGGTTGTGTTTTGAAATCCCTACACCATCTTTCCACCCAGACAGTATTGCTTGTTAAATTTCTCAGTTTAAGCTTTGAAACAAAAACATTGGAAATTCCTTTAACAGGCCTAAATCATATATATGCCAGTATCTCCGGTAGGCCAATGGTCTATATCTGACAGTACGTGATGTGATTGCCCTGAATGGTGACTGTATATGGGTTTCTATGTATCATATTCAGCACAACAGACACATTGACCCAGTTTCAGGATACGCCGTGGACTAAACCCCATTCAGTACAAAATATAAGGCAAGGACAGGTATTAGAGATATTTATGTAGGTGTTCTACCTTTCGTGCTAACAATTCCGCATAATGTCCCAGGAACACCTGATTCTTCTGACAGAGGAGAGCGTATTCAGGTATTTCTCTGAAGAAGATCGTAAGTTGCTTTTGTCGGATACCCTCATTGACCGCTGGTGGTATGAAGGATTCACCTTATTATTGAGGTGCTTTCGTGAAGACAGTGCTATAACTTCGCCAGGAAGACAGGAGATTGAAAGACGCTGGGTTGATGTCCTTAAAAACAGACTAGCGATGTCTAGACAACTGCCCTTAGTTGATTTAAACAAGGTAAGTACAGAAGGCATGCTTTGTTGACATCACTGTTCAAAATGCTCTCTTCTTTATATCTCTTTTAATATTTGTCTGTGTCTTTCGGTAAGTCATCACATTGAAACTAAGTGCAATTCCTACTACCTGTGGAGTGTATGAAACCTTCGAAGTTTTAGACACAGGGGCAATTCGACCTGTAGGCTACTGGTCAATTGAAAATAATCGGCCTCAACTTTAAAGAGGGCAGTCTGCTTTGTGCGTGAGTTATTTATCTCAAATTGGTAGACGGATACAGTGTTGAACAAAAGCGGTGTTTCAATCGATTACGCAACATTATGTGTGTTAATAGTCTCGACACCCAAGTTTGGAACCTATCATTTATTATGAATCCCTAACGAAAAAGTCCTATAGGATCCTATAGGAAATTGGTCCAATTTAATTTTCTTAAGGGATGGCCTTCGCTGCAGGATACGTTTAAATGCCCAGTTAACATTGACCCCATGGGTCAGCTGGTAATGACTTGACAGTCTAACCGCTACCTCATATGGCCCTGATATTGCTGTTGTGTGTGTTCTATGTTGTAGGGGTCCATGTTCCACCCTACCCAGGTTCTGCTAATATTTTACCTGTCACTGATGCATGGGAGAGGGAATATAACCACAGACTCACATATTCAGTTCCAAGTCTAAAAGTCCTTTATTAAGTCCAAGCATTCAGCCTTTATACACATTATCTACAGAGAATCTATCTGCATGCCAAAGTGGCAGCAACTCATTTAAATACTTATTGCAATGCAATAGATAGCGAGTGAAAGTTGTATCAGTTCTACTTATCAGGTATACCTATACAGAGGATGATAAATATTCATTCAAGACTAAAACAAGGTGAATGGTAATATGATGACTGATTATATAAACATAATATATGTAAATGAGAAAGTTCATCACATGCATTGAGTGGACCTTAACAATGTGTATTTTTTAAAGAAAGTCATTTTTCCCCGCATCTCCAATTCATTCAAATATAGATCTACCTGGTGAATACGATTGTAGTGTGATTTCCATAGCATGTGCTTGTTATCTGAGTGAACTAGGTTATTGCCCTTGGACAATGGTGTCTGTATGTGTTTGCAATATAATATTTAAAAATATTTTACAAAACAAAAAGGGGTTTTGTGATGCTTTTGTGGAAGTAAGAAAAACCCACTCTCCAGGTTTCACAAGATTATTTACGCAAAATATTTTCTTTGTGTGTGTGTGTGTGTGTGTGTGTGTGTGTGTGTGTGTGACCAAGTCATTTCTGGGCAAAAACCCACAGCAATAATTTCCAAAGTAACAAATATGGCTGGATAAGTGTATTTATTCAGAGGTCTGCAAATTAACATTTCGACCTTTTCCTGTTTGTGATAATTTAAATTATTCAGCCAGCTAGATGTGTTACGTTATACGATGAAAACATGTGTAACGAAACTGAGGGTCCGTAAGAAAGTCCGCCCTCCATAATGGTTAGGATTAGTGTGACCTATGTGGGTCAAAATCTAGTGCGAGGCTGTACAAATGAATTGGAAACTGACGCTCTATTATGGGGGACTCTCTGCACTAACCCGCTTCACAGGCACTAACCCGCAAAGATGCAAAGATACAACGAGTAGGGAAAAACATGGTGGTGTCTAGGCTGCATTGTCCAATCATAGAAAGTCTTTTTAGGTGATGCGCATTATTTAGTTCAAGATATAATGAGATGCCCTTATCATCTAGGACACTACTATAACTCGAAGTCCGCCATAGATAAAGGGCCATTAGCTGAGGTATTTTAACGTTAGTAACTGGGGCTACCTGATACCGATTTCTATCGGCGTTGGCTTAGTATAGTAACTAATCTTTTAGATATATATATACGTATCCAGTACTCAGTACGTGTATTTGAGAATTGAGATTGTTTGTTATACTTGAGTGTAAATAGCATAATGTCCCAAGGACAATTCATTTCTCTCACAGAGGAAAGTATTTTCTGCCACTTTTCTGAAGAAGACCGCGGGTCTCTGTTAAAGGATACTCTCGCCGGCCGCTGGTGGTATGAAGGATTTATCTTGTTACTGAGGTGCTTTCGTGAAGACAAAGCTATAAATTTGGCAGGAAGACAGGGGATTGAAAGACGCTTGGTTGATGTCCTTAACAACAGACTAGCAATATCAAGACGACTTCCATCAGTTGACTTTAGCAAGGTTAGAACATATTGCTTTCTTTTAAATAAGTTATGTCTTCACTTAACTTGATAATGATATATGATATGTAATGCATGGTTTGCGGGCAGTGTATATTTTTTCAGATCCTTATCAAACGGCCGATTTTCATAATTGGTCCTCCGCGCACCGGAACCACTTTTCTCCAAAAGCTCTTTTTCTCCGATCCGCACAACACATGCCTGAAGTTTTATGAGCTCCTGCAACCAGTTGTAGACGCCGATACCGTCGTCGAGGACCCACGAATTTTGAAAACTACACAAAGAATAGGTAAACCACATTATAATGATATTGCTGCTCAATGAGTCTTAAGAATTCCCTGCTGTAGAAGTATTAAATGATGAGGTTGTACTCCAAAATACCTTCAAAAGAACTATTTTTAAAATATGCATTTAATACAGAGTGAAAAAATATCCATTTTAGCCAAGCTGTATGCCAACAGACCGCATTTGAAAACCATGCACACGGAGGAGGCTATCGGTCCGGAAGAAGATCATGCTCTATTTGATAACATCGGTTTGTTTAAGGAAAACATGTTCCAAGGCAACAATTGCATAGAATATTTAAATTGGTTTGAGGCTCGGACCAGTGATGAAATGGTTGAAGTTTATCGTTTCCACAAGCAGCAAACTCGGCTTATACTTCACAGCAGAGGTGATTATTCAATTGGTTTTACCTTACAAATAACTGATTCCCTAAACGTAAAGAGACGTAATACATTTGAGTAAATGAACCACATCTCTCATTCTCGGTCCATTTCCATCTTAAACCCTTCAGGAAGCGTAGACTTTCGCGCCATATCTTGATTGTCCTCGGAAAAATACAAATCATTATTAGACCAGTTTCTGAACTTACGTTAGATGTATTGTACCATTTTTCATTAAATAAGTGGCATATAAACGAACCATGATTCATTTGTCTAGATCTGCCATATTTTATCTGAAATTGCAGAATAATAATTCGACATCGTGTACTTATGTTTCGGGGGGTTCTCATCTTAAAAGTCTGAAATAAAAAGGAAAATAGATATTAATGTTTAATTTAGGGACACTTTCAAACCGAAACAGTTTGCATAATAATTACGAGAATACAGCGTTATTCTTGAAACATTTTTCAATTTTTGATGCGAGATTTACATAGCTCGTCGATTTGTTTTTAGGAGCCGTGAATAGTGATCGGCAGATGGTTTTTAAAGATAATTTCCACAGTCTGTATTTGGATGCTCTGCTTAAGGTGTATCCTGAAGCAATCTTTGTTCACACCTACCGCAATCCGAGCGCATCCGTAGCTTCCCTGTGTTCCGTCGTCGAAGCATTGAAACATCTCATCTATGAGGAACATGGCATCGACTTAAAACAACTTGGCAGGGAGGTATTAAATTGGTCATTTTTTCATGGTGGAATGGAGATGATGAATTTTCGGAGGAATCACCCAGACCTGGAGCACAGATTCATCGACATTGCATATGACGACCTTGTCACATCGCCCATGGATGCTGTGAAGAAAATATACGATCATTTTGGCCTGGGACTGAGCGACCAAGGGAAAGACAACATGGAGGCGTATGTGATGGAAAACCCACAAAACAAATATGGCCGCCACAAGTATGACCTGAGGCGTTATCATCTGACAGAAGAGGACGTTTTGAAGCACTTTAAGGAATATGTGGAGGAGTACAAAATCCCATGTTCATAATCAGTGTTAACTTTTATCAGTCGTCAGAGTTGTCTTGTGACTCTTTAACAGTTGGTAATTAGTAAAATATGGAGATTCAAAATTACGCTGTAAATGGATGCTTTATAACTTAAAATCAGCCACGCATTTTAGTTTGCTTTAAAAGTTATTAAAAGACGATACATTACTGGGGCATCATTTTATTTCTGTTTGGTTTGGATTTATGTTATTACACGTGTGTCCTTGTCTTTATTTACACCATATCTCTGTAACTTGTTTTAATCTTCAATACATTTAAGGTCTGCAGTCCTGAAACATTATGCTTAATCAATTGCTCCCTGTTTTTTCTTGGCATGAGTGTTAGAAATAAGAAATAATAAAGTACATAATGATAACCCATGAATATATTGAATTGCATCAATCAACAGCAAAATTCAGTTTTGAAACTGTGGTTGTTTCTGATTCTCTGATAACACCAGGATAAATAACATTCCACAGGGTCAAAGCTCATTACTGAGGTCTGCAAAACTCCACAAATTCTTTGAAATATTCCAACACTTCTTCCTCTGTCAGATTATAGCGTTTCAACCCATACGCGTGCTGGCCGTATTTGTTTTGCGGATGGTCAGTAACGTAAGTAGACATCTTGGCTTCCCTTAACGCCGTCAACTCCAAGCCAAAGAAGTCGTAAATCTCCTTTACAACTTTCATTGGCGATGCAACAATATCTACGTAATCTACATCGCAGAATCGGTGCGCTTCTTCTGGGTGTTGCTTTCTATATCGAACCATTTCATTTCCACCGTGAAGCAGCGGAGACCGCATGGTATGTTGACCAAAATCATCCAGGTCTATGTTCTTAGGCTTGGACACGAAAGTAGCAAACCTTTTTGATAACAGGGAACATACGGACGCGGTCGTCTCACAGGGGTCACGGTAAGTACTGATAAAGCGGGCGTCCGGGTAAACCTTCAGTATTGCCTCGAGATTCGCTGCGTGCGTCGACTCTTTGAAAATCACTTGTTTGTTGTTCAATACATTGTCTGAAATAGTATTTATTTATTCATTGTTATTTTTTGGCCATTTTTATCTAGCAGAAGTATTCAAAACGCGAATGATACGTTATCATTATCATAAGTGATCAGTGACATATCGGTGACGTCATCACGGCCCTCTGGTGAAGGGTCGAAGTATTATATGTGCCTCAAACGTCAAAACACATTTAGTCTCTTCGAATACGATTACCACAACTTATCCTGTTTGAGATACAATTCGACCCTTAACGTACTGTCAATCGTGCTTGTGGCAATAATATGATGATACCAAAGTTTTAAATAGATTTCGGTTTCAAAATACATGTACCCGTAAACAATTGTCCATACCTTTGCCCCTTGCTAAGAATATGATTTGCATCTGAAGTTTATGGAAGCGGTAAGCTTCCACCATTTGATCCTTGGTGAGCGTCCTTCGCCATGCCTCGTAATCCTGGATGTTGGAAGTGAAGAAAAGGAAGTTCTTAAAAAGCCCCATATTTTCCATCAGATTGAAACACTCGTAAGGCCCCGTTGCCCGTATGTAGTGGATCGCTCTCAACTCTGGCGTTGCTGTGTACCGTGACCCTGCGTACGAGATACATTCATAAGTTCCGTATTACGTTTTGGTTATCTCGGAGCTGTATATGTTCCTACATGTAGACTTGAAAGTGAAAGGCAGCGACTCGTTCTCCTTTACAGAGGTGTTAACTTTATAGAGTAGCATTTAGAGCTGAGTAAAACGCAATAACACATCGTTAATGTACCCCTGTATATTGCAGTTTTGTCATCCGTACATTTTCACGTCATATACATTGTACATTGTACGAGACTCCCATTTTAAACCCACCCACGTTAAATATAACCCATTTCTGCCTTATGATCATGCAAGTCTCATCAAAATCAGTGTATGACTTTTTGAGTAGTGCTGACGACAAACAGATAAACAGGCTAACAGATGAATGGAGGTAAGAACATTAGAGAGTTTCCGGTGCAGTTGGGATACGACGGCTAGATTGTTACGTATGTGCTAATGTATCCAGTAACGCGCTTCTCTCTTCGCGTTCCGGTAATGTCCCGGAATGCTGGCGCTCATTCCAATATAATAATAACAATATACGGCCCCGTAGCCATCTACTTCCAAGGGGGGATTCTTTTTTATGAAAAAGGAGACAAATATTACCCAAAAGTGCAATTTTTCCCGACAAAAATGGCGGTTCGTAAGAACCCCACGATCAACCCCTGACTACATGCCTGATAAACCAAAACTAGCGGCTCCTCTCTGTTAAAAAGTCGAAATTTGCATGAACGTACACTTGAACTATTGTAAAAAAGTATATAAGTCATATAAATTAGCAAACATAACCTTTAATAACTATTTTCAATAATCTTCCGCACTGGCTAGATAGGAGCGCTTGTATTCCGCAGACTAGATAGGATGACGGTATATGAATGTGGTGAACGTCACAAGTGCGCACAAACCGATGACGTATTAATCTAGCCGGCGTATCTCACCGGCAACGGAAACTCTCTATTAAGCCACCTTGGCCGAAGTAACAAAATAACAACAGCAGCAGCAGTACCAGCAATAATAATAATAATACCTAATTTCCTAATCTCAGTTAGCTCCCTTGACTGCGCATGCGTGCTGGTAGCCTCTTCCACAGGGTGCATCACCTCAAAGTACCTAGGAGAAGTGTTCTTAGGATCCTCGTACAGGAGACTCTGCAGGAAAGATGTTCCAGAGCGAGCAGGTCCGATAATGAATATGGGTCTCTTGATCTGACACTGAAATGACTAAGAATAGTCTGATAGCGTATCGCATGTATCGCCCAAACTCAATATAGGGATGCATTTTACATGCTGAAGTATCAAAAAATAAAATTGAATTAATTCGAAGTTGTATTCAATTTTTATACATATGTATATATGCATAGAATAAAAACCCATGGCCGCCTCAATATTACACCTACATCTACATTATGTAAGAAGACTAAATGGTAACATATGTTCAGGTGTAACGAAACTGAGGGTCCGTGTAACAAGAAGTCCGCCCTCTATATAGTTATAATGGTTAGGGTTAGTCTGACCTAAGTGCGTCAAATCTAGGGCGAGCCTTTACTTTACAAATGAATGGGAAGCGGACTCTCTATCATGGGGGACTCTCTGTCATGTTACACAACCCAGGGAGTGAAGATAATAGTTTATATTATTTTTCCAAAAAGTGCACAGGGGGGGGGGGGGGGGCATTAACCCTTTACCCCGGCATTCAGGTTGTAGACTGGTGAAAATGATGACAAAAATTGATGACCCCTAAGTAGTCTAACCTCCAACCGTCAGGTATAACACACATACCTTCAAAACATCAACAGACGCCAGTCGTTTGGATATAGCCAACCTATTTTGAAGAATTTCAGTCCATCGCGTTTCAACAATCATTCTGCCTGCCACAGTTAAATCTTCGTCTTCCCGATAACACTTGAGAAGTAAGCAAAAGCCCTCGTGCCACCACCGGCGAGTGAGGCTTTCTGACAGAATAACCCGTCGCTCCTCAACTGTGAATTTTCTCCACAGACTTTCCTCTGTGAGCGGAGTCAGTCGTCTCCTAAGCAGCACCCGGCACAGCCAGTCCAGTAACATGTGAAAGTATGGAAGACAGAACGCGTATAAATCTTGTAAACCTGGCATATTCACGTATCACAGTATTAAGGCTAAGGTTCGCGACTAGAACTCTAAAAACCTAAAAAAAGTTTTTATGACCGCATTGTACTAGCTTGGTCGCTCCGACTCTGCGGGGAATCTCGCTATTTATTAAAGTGCAATCAGTGGAATCAGCTGAATAGTCTGACTGGTATCCTCGGGCAGCTTGGAGGTAATTAAATTCCGTGTGCTGATTAACCTGATTCCATTGATTGCATTTTAGCGAGAATTTCCAGCACAGTTGGTTCAACCCAGCTAGAGCGACGTGTGAATCTGAATGCTCCCAATGAGAGGTTTGAATTTCACAGTATTTTGTCCTAACCCACAGTCTTGGTTACTCAGGCGTATGGTGGTGATAGCGTCATTTTATGGCCTAAGCTGCACCTTTAATATTAACCTCTACAAAAATCAAACACGGGGTATAAACTTATTCTTGACCTTGATAACCGTATGATTTGAGATAGTTGGGCCTTTGCAGTGGCGGATATGGGATGGGGGGGGGGGGTCTGAAAAATATATTTCACTCTAGAAATTAGTATTTTGACTAGCTGAATCATACTTCTAAACCGGATCAATTGTTCGCCCTCTAAAATTAAAAAAGAAAAAAAAAATGGGCCCTTCAGTGGGCACCGAACCCCACGCAGCCACTTATTCCTAAAAATTGGACCCCCTTCAGATAATCCTCGATCCGCCCCTGCTCTGCGTCTGGTGTCCCAGATGATATGATAACCGCATTAAGGTCTGCATGCCTGACCAGCTATTTCAAAGAGGTGAGGTGGGGTCTTTAATTTTTTCAGTGGAACATTTTATGGCGGTTTTAGCATACACCCTAAGTTGAACCAACTTTAGAAATTGCGCAAAGCCTAGATCAGATAAGGATTCAGAGCAAACTCTTTTGTGGCTTGGATAAGCCTTCTGTTAACTGTTCCGAATCTCCCTCGTCTTCGGTTGTCCTAATAAAAACTGGAGTCCCTTGGCTGTGTAGAATGATTGCATGCGTGGCCTCAGCATAAGAGGTAGATACTATTAAGATGTGGTGATATTCACTCTTTCGGGTAGGTACATGTATGTATAGATAATGATGCTATGTTAAGATATTATATGTTGCCCATTAATTCACAATTTTAGATATTTGAAGAAGTGGAGAAAGTAATGAAACAACTGTGCATGCGTTACTCAGAGTTCACGCAGTAAGTTGAGATCAAGCAATAAAAAAATATTTGTTACCATAACATTTATGTGGTGGAATAGAAAGCTCGCCAGTTCTTGAACATTTAAACGTCTTTTAATGATTCCCTCTTCTTAGGGGCTTGCTAAAACATCAAACTCCTCGTTAAAAAAAAAGTCAGCTCTGTAGGAATTCTCAGTGTCGGGTTCTCAGATACGGCTTCGTGTGCATCATGAACTTAAACGGTCATGAAAAACCTTGGTCGAGGACTGGGGTTGCCCGGGTTGAAATAGGGCACCCGGATTATCGATTGAAATAGCAAATATATACACATGTACATCCAAACTGGCCCTCTCCCTGACAAGCTAGAAAATTTCCATTTGATCCATCACTCAGAAACGAAGCTTCTGTGGCTCCGTGGTAACTCCGTTGCCTTGTGCGTGAGTGTATCCTTGTCCGCTGGTTCGAGACCCAGCAAAATGACTCTGATATTTTTTTCCTAAAAGTAATCTGTAAAATTTGCTTTTGATTACTATAAGAGGAAACTCGTACCTACGGAGGGTGGGCGGGTCAGTCACGGCGCAGTCGGTAGCGTGCTTGGATGCAAAAAAACAATACAAAGCGTCACCAACCATGGTAACGAGAAGTCACGAGTTCGAATCCCGGATGAGGCACGTCAGTCCATCACGACAACGACCTTGCCCCCTGTTCGGGCAGTAACCAGAACGAATGCGGGCTCTCGTGGGTCCTAGCAATTTACCTTTTGCACAATAAAACGATATACTTGAGAATAAGTGATGGATTTAAAAAGAACACAGTAGCATAAAGTCTGCGTCGTCAATAATATGACATGGGAATGGTCATTGATCTCTATCTTTTTCCAGCTACGTCACCGATCAAACTTGCATTGAGCTATTGCTAACCGCGTATAGAGCCTCGCCTGTCATACTGCAATTTCAGCAAAATGGGCTCTTTTCTCGGTGGGATTTTCAGAGGAAAAAAGTTTTATTTTTTACAAAAGTCGCCCCGTCGCTATTGCTTTTACCAGCTGTAAACTACGTTTTGTCTTTTTATGCACCCCCTTCTATTTCTATCTTAATGGGTCCATGCTTCTCAAGACTGTTCATATGTTCATTCAGTACCCGGGGCAACTCCACAGTCAACAATGAAAGAGTAAAATCTACTCAAATCTGAAACCGCCAAGGTGTGAACAGCCGTGGATCTCATCGTGCTCTTTAACGTCAAAGGTGAAACCACACGTTATCTCGTTGCAAAATAAAATGAAACTAAAAACATCTGAACTCATCTAACTAGGAACATTTCCAGCGGATAAGCAATGAAACCGATCGACCTTGTATTGATTCAGTAGCTTCAGGTATAACAGCACGTCATACCACCAACCGATCGACCTTGAATTGATTCAGTAGCTTCGGGTATAACAACACGTCATACCACCTGTTAACCGCGTTCACCCGAAAAAAAAATTTCTTCTGGGCGGAATTATTTGCCAAATATGTTTTGCTCGAAATTCGCATCGACGCAATTGCTTGAATGGAAAACACACCAGTTTTCTGCACATTTGGACGTTTTAATTACAATATACGCTTATTATCCGTTTTGTGAGCAAACGCATTTTTCTCACGGTATAGAACATAACAATAAAATGAAAAGGCAGGGCAAGTAAAGATTACTTGTCTTGAAAAAGTTTGTTGAAATTGTTTATATAATGGATAGGTCTATGTTATCAATAAATACGTTACCAAAAAACGTGAAGGTATTGTTTTCTGTTTTCAGTCTTTGTTGTCCTTTGGTGCGACACTGTGGATGCGTGCGACGTTGTACATGTGCACAAGCATGTATATACGTCGCTCATTCTTCTTTGTTACGTTATTATGATACATACGTTACCATGAAGCGTGTAAATATACATTTATTCTATTTACATTGGTTGTCTTTTGTTTTGTGGGCACAAAACACTTCTGCCTTAAAGTGTTGGCCCACAAAACGAAAGACAAACCAATGTAAATAAAATAAATAAATATTTACACGGATCACGGTAACGTATATATCGGTAACGTATGTATCACTTTAACGTAACAAAGAAGAATGAGCGACGTATAAACATGCGTGCGCACATATACAACGTCACACGCACACACAGAGTCGTGACAAAGGACAACAAACAATGAAATCAAAAAATCATGAACTTAAACGGTCATGAAAAACCTTGGTCGAGGACTGGGGTTGCCCGGGTTGAAATAGGGCACCCGGATTATCGATTGAAATAGCAAAAATATACGCATGTACATCCAAACTGGCCCTCTCCCTGACAAGCTAGAAAATTTCCATTTGATCCACCACTCACCAACGAAGCTTCTGTGGCTCCGTGGTAACTCCGTTGCCTTGTGCGTGAGTGTATCCTTGTCCGCTGGTTCGAGACCCAGCAAAATGACTCTAATATTTTTTTCCTAAAAGTAATCTGTAAATTTTGCTTTTGATTACTATAAGAGGAAACTCGTACCTACGGAGGGTGGGCGGGTCAGTCACGGCGCAGTCGGTAGCGTGCTTGGATGCAAAAAACAATACAAAGCGTCACCAACCATGGTAACGAGAAGTCACGAGTTCGAATCCCGGATGAGGCACGTCAGTCCATCACGACAACGACCTTGCCCCCTGTTCGGGCAGTCACCAGAACGAATGCGGGCTCTCGTGGGTCCTAGCAATTTACCTTTTGCACAATAAAACGATATACTTAAGAATAAGTGATGGATTTAAAAGGAACATAGTAGCAGAAAGTCTGCGTCGTCAATAATATGACATGGGAAGGGTCATTGATCTCTATCTTTTTCCAGCTACGTCACCGATCAAACTTGCATTGAGCTACTGCTAACCCCGTATAGAGCCTCGCCTGTCATACTGCAATTTCAGCAAAATGGGCTCTTTTCTCGGTGGGATTTTCAGAGGAAAAAAGTTTTATTTTTTACAAAAGTCGCCCCGTCGCTATTGCTTTTACCAGCTGTAAACTACGTTTTGTCTTTTTATGCACCCCCTTCTATTTCTATCTTAATGGGTCCATGCTTCTCAAGACTGTTCATATGTTCATTCAGTACCCGGGGCAACTCCACAGTCAACAATGAAAGAGTAAAATCTACTCAAATCTGAAACCGCCAAGGTGTGAACAGCCGTGGATCTCATCGTGCTCTTTAACGTCAAAGGTGAAACCACACGTTATCTCGTTGCAAAATAAAATGAAACTAAAAACATCTGAACTCATCTAACTAGGAACATTTCCAGCGGATAAGCAATGAAACCGATCGACCTTGTATTGATTCAGTAGCTTCAGGTATAACAGCACGTCATACCACCAACCGATCGACCTTGAATTGATTCAGTAGCTTCGGGTATAACAACACGTCATACCACCTGTTAACCGCGTTCACCCGAAAAAAAAATTTCTTCTGGGCGGAATTATTTGCCAAATATGTTTTGCTCGAAATTCGCATCGACGCAATTGCTTGAATGGAAAACACACCAGTTTTCTGCACATTTGGACGTTTTAATTACAATATACGCTTATTATCCGTTTTGTGAGCAAACGCATTTTTCTCACGGTATAGAACATAACAATAAAATGAAAAGGCAGGGCAAGTAAAGATTACTTGTCTTGAAAAAGTTTGTTGAAATTGTTTATATAATGGATAGGTCTATGTTATCAATAAATACGTTACCAAAAAACGTGAAGGTATTGTTTTCTGTTTTCAGTCTTTGTTGTCCTTTGGTGCGACACTGTGGATGCGTGCGACGTTGTACATGTGCACAAGCATGTATATACGTCGCTCATTCTTCTTTGTTACGTTATGATACATACGTTACCATGAAGAGTGTAAATATACATTTATTCTATTTACATTGGTTGTCTTTTGTTTTGTGGGCACAAAACACTTCTGCCTTAAAGTGTTGGCCCACAAAACGAAAGACAAACCAATGTAAATAAAATAAATAAATATTTACACGGATCACGGTAACGTATATATCGGTAACGTATGTATCACTTTAACGTAACAAAGAAGAATGAGCGACGTATAAACATGCGTGCGCACATATACAACGTCACACGCACACACAGAGTCTTGACAAAGGACAACAAACAATGAAATCAAAAATCAATAACTTCATGTTATTTGATAAAGTAAGTATGTATCGGTAACAAATTTATCATGTGAATATTTTTCGCAGATTGTTGAAAACAAGAAATCTTTTTTATCCCATTGTCTTTTATTGTTATGTAACAAACTGTAGCGTTGGCCCACAAAACGTAACACAAGCAACTGAAAAAAAAAAAAAAAAAAAAAAGAAAAACATTAACACGCAATAAGGTAGTGAATGTATCATGTATACAATTTCAACAAACGCTTTCAAGACAAGTAATCCTTACTTGCCATGTTTTACTTTTATTGTAATGTACCATACCGCAAGAATGAGGTGCTGGCTCACAAAACAGACAAAACACAATGAAAATGAAAGTAATTGCACACTAAATGGTAACGTATGTATCGGTAACGTATCACCACTGTATGTGTCACATTAACGAAACAAAAAAGGATGAGCCATGCAAAATCATACGTGCCCACATATACAACGCTGCACGCACCCACAGAGTCGTGACAAAAGACAACAAACAATGAAATCAAAAAGCAATTTGCCTCAGTAACAATCGGACGCGCGGTTTTAGGATCGTGCGCCCCCTGCGAATTTTGCGTGCAATAGAATCTGCTGAGATTGTAGAGTTAGAGGAAAGTCCTTTGTCACAACTGTTGTATATGTGCTCACCTCTGTTTTTTCGTCGCTAATTCTCATTTGTTACGTAAATATGATTTATACGTTACCGATAAATACGTAACCGTGTAGCGTGTAAATACTTTTTTCATTGTTTATTGTCCGTTTTGTGAGCAAACGCCTTTTTCTTACGGTTTACTACATTACAATAATAAGAAAAGGCAGGGCAAGTAAAGATTACTTGTCTTGAAACAGTTTGTTGAAATTGTAAATATAATAGATAGATCTACGTTATCAAAACATACGTTACCAAAAATCGTGAAGGTATTGTTTTCTGATTTCATTCTTTGTTGTCCTTTGGTGCGACACTGTGGATACGTGCGACGTTGTATATGTGCGCACGTATGTATATACGTCGCTCATTCTTCTTTGTTACGTTATTATGATACATACGTTACCATGAAGCGTGTAAATATACATTTATTCTATTTACATTGGTTGTCTTTTGTTTTGTGGGCACAAAACACTTCTGTCTTAAAGTGTTGGCCCACAAAACGAAAGACAAACCAATGTAAATAAAATAAATAAATATTTACACGGATCACGGTAACGTATATATCGGTAACGTATGTATCATTTTAACGTAACAAAGAAGAATGAGCGACGTATAAACATGCGTGCGCACATATACAACGTCACGCGCACACACAGAGTCTTGACAAAGGACAACAAACAATGAAATCAAAAAACAATATCTTCATGTTATTTGATAAAGTAAGTATGTATCGGAAACAAATTTATCATGTGAATATTTTTCGCAGATTGTTGAAAACAAGAAATCTTTTTTATCCCATTCTCTTTTATTGTTATGTAACAAACTATAGCGTTGGTCCACAAAACGTAAAACAAGCAATTGAAAAAAAAAAAAGGAAAAACATTAACACGCAATAAGGTAGTGTATGTATCATGTATACAATTTCAAAAAACGCTTTCAAGACAAGTAATCCTTACTTGCCATGTTTTTCTTTTATTGTAATGTACTATACCGCAAGAATGAGGTGCTGGCTCACAAAACAGACAAAAAAAAACAATGAAAATGAAAGTAATTACACGCTAAATGGTAACGTATGTATCGGTAACGTATGAATAATTTTAACGTAACCAAGAAGAATGAGCGACGTCAGCAATGGAAAAAAGGAAATGGGAAAAAAAAATAAAAACAAACAATGAAATCAAAATACAATATTGCCTCGGTAACATTCGGACGCAGGAGTTTTAAGAGCGTGCATCCCCTGTGAATTTTGCGTGCAATAGAATCCGTAGAGATCGTAGAGTTAGAGGAAAGTCATTTGTCACGACTGTTGTATATGTGCTCACCTCTGTTTTTACGTCGCTAATTCTCATTTGTTACGTAAATATGATACATACGTTATCGATAATACTTTACAATGTAGCGTGTAAATAATTGTTTATATAATAGATAGGTCTACGTTATCAATACATGCGTTACCAAAAAAAAAAAAAATAAATAAATAAATAAAAAATAAAGGTATTGTTTTCTGATTTTTTTTTTTGTTTGTTGTCCTTTGGTGCGACACTGTGGATGCGTGCGACGTTGTACATGTGCGCACGCATGTATATACGTCGCTCATTCTTCTTTGTTACGTTATTATGATACATACGTTACCATGAAGCGTGTAAATATACATTTATTCTATTAACATTGGTTGTCTTTTGTTTTGTGGGCACAAAACACTTCTGTCTTAAAGTGTTGGCCCACAAAACGAAAGACAAACCAATGTAAATAGAATAAATAAATATTTACACGGATCACGGTAACGTATGTATCGGTAAAGTATGTATCATTTTAAAGTAACAAAGAAGAATGAGCGACGTATAAACATGCGTGCGCACATATATACAACGCCGCATGCACCCACAGAGTCTCGACAAAGGACAACAAACAATGAAATCAGAAAACAATATCTTCATGTTATTTGGCAACGTATGTATTGATAATGCTTCTATCATATAAATAATTTCAACAAACAGTTTTAAGACAAGTAATCTTTACTTGCCCCCTGTTTTTCTTTTTATTGTAATGTAGTATACCGTAAGACAGCGGCCTATAAAACGAATTTTAGGATCGTGTGCCCCCTGCGAATATTGCGTGCATTAGAATCTATGGAGATCGTAAAGTTAGAGGAAAGTCTGCCTTGCGAGTCGCAAGGGCCAAATGAGATGTCACTTCAAGCAGGGACGCTAATTGCAAGGTGCGATGGCCGTGGAAATTGTATCCATATCTCTAGTTTGTCTTGCTATCTGCGTGCGTAGCAGGCACACACCACTATATTGAAGAGAAAGCAATGCACGGCGAATGTAGTTCCCTTTTGCCTCACACTTGCCTCACACGCTTGTGATGACGCACTAACCGCGTACAACAGTTTTACCTACTGTTTTTCTTTTTTCTTCTTCTTTCTACCCTTTAAGGTTTTTTCTTGCATTTTGGGGGCATATTAGAAGCTGAAATAAGCAAAATTTGAAAAAATTTGAAGATTGTTGTACAGGTTGCACCGTCGTCGTTAATTGTCGAGACACGAGTGTGCGGCGTGAGTACATCTTTTATAATCCTGGCATATGGGTGACGCACGTGCGACGCACTTCCGCCCTGCTTTCGACTTTGATCGTTAGTTGTGAGGGCGTGCCGTGCGCCGCAATCAACACGAAAATGGCGCCTGCTCTTTCCTTGCTTGCGACGTGCGTCTTGGACCACGCATGTCCCACTTGCGAACTCCTTGCGAGCGAAGCAAGTTATGTTTGCGGCCTCGCTGTTCACAGATTATTCGTAGAATCTTTTGGACATGTTCAACATCGACTCACACGAAGCAGCCAAACTGTTGGGTGGCCTGTCCAACCTTCAGCCAACAAAAAAAAAAAAAAAAAAAAAAAAAAAAAAAAAGCCTGGTATGTGCTGCTTTGGACAGAATGTCATAGAAATTTTCCGGGTGATAATCGCTGGCCGTATGATTGTAAAAAGGTGATATCTCCATGCCCAATATCAATGGCATACCAATCCAAAACGACGACCCCCGTTCTCTTTATGACTTTAATTGTCGTGTAATTTGTAATCCTAGAGATGAATTTGACTGCAAAGCAGCCATATTTCCACGCGGCGATAATACGCATGCGGAGAAAGCTCTTCGTTGAGGGTGTTTTTTATTTATTTTTATTATTTTATTTATTTATTTATTTATTTGGAGAACGGATGAAAATCGGTGCGCGCGCAGGATGTCATCCATAAAAATAAAAAAAAAGTGTGGCCTAATCAAACTCTTCAATGTTTAAATATCGGAGCACATCTACTGCAATTTCCCTGGATTGTGCCCGCGTGCAAACAGCTCTTCTCGCGAGATTTCTCGATAGCTGACCTTTTCACGTTAGCTGCCATAATGGGTAAATCTTGTGTTACTTACTTCAAATAAATCGTGTAAAATCTGCACTTCAGACCAACATCTGTTATTTAGGGATATGTCCAAAGTTCGTTGATAGTCATATTGTTCTCTGGTAGTCTCTAATTTATTCAGAGATTTTTATAAGATGGAAAAGAACACTTTAAATTCTAGTTGAACTCCAGGCCGGAATGCATGATCTCTCCACAAAACATGTTTTTTGCTCACGCTACCCGTACCACGTCTTTGGTTTAGTCTCACGAGTCACGAGATAATAGTACCCACAACATTCATTTATTAGTTTCTATTGGTTTAGTATTAAAATGGCAACATGACGTTAACTTTAATCTTTGACATTGACCAAAAAATAAGAGGGGGCGATGATGTATAGAGAAAATTTAGGTCTGCAGTAAATCCATTAAGGCATTTTATGAGACCTTACTGTTATATTCCAGGTATTTCCCGAGACAAATGGCATAAGAGGAGGTCCACGGGTGGGCGTATGATCCCACTCCGTAAGAAGAGGAAGTTTGAGTTGGGAAGACCCCCTGCACACACCAAGGTATGGTGGCAAAGCCAACGCAAACTTTTAAGAAAGCGGCTGCTGGAGTCGTATATTGGAGTTTTCTCGTTTTAGCTCGAATATCCCTATGAGGTCACTGTTTCTGGGATAAGTCAGTACATCTAATAAAAGTTACATGAAAGCATCCTTGAAGTGGTATTTTTGCATGTGTTGGGTTTTATATGTGTGTGTGTGTGTGTATTGCATATGTATTTAGTCAGCATTGTAAACACTAATGGGGGGAGGGTGCAGTTTAGATTCTTAGGTCCTGGCAGCTCAAAAAGTCGGTTAGATTGAAACATTTAGCCTTCACACTGGATATTAATCCAGAGACATTTTCTTTTCCAGCTCGGAGGCAAGCGTATCCACACTGTGCGAACACGTGGTGGTAACAAAAAGTTCAGAGCTCTAAGGCTGGACACTGGCAACTTCTCCTGGGGCTCTGAAGGTAAGACTGACCTCCTAGTGCAGGGTTTTTAAAAAACCTCTATTAATGTATGAACTATAAATAATATGACTGATTTATTTCCTGGGCCCGATGTTTTTATAGCGCAGGGTGGAAAAAAAATCTAATTCTAGTATTGTATTGATTTGAATGAAGGTGGCTGATTTAGTTAGGGCTCCAGGTTTTTCCTCCATTAAGTTTCGAATTTAAGAAAAATATTATTATTTTTATAGGACTTGAACTTTGGAAAACAGTGGGGCTTGAATACTGGACATAAGATATTACAGGATGAAGTGAAGACATTGATTATGTTGCTCTTGTCCAATTTGATGTCCAGTCATTTTGTGTTGAAATACCTGAAGGAGATACTTTCGTAAGAAGTATATTGCAGTTTTAGTCTGAGTTGGGGTTTGAAAACTTAGACATAAAAACATGGAAATTTTTCAAATGCATGTAGCATATTTTTAATGGCGTCCTTTTGGTTTTCAGCCATCACAAGGAAAACTAGGATAATTGACGTGCTCTACAATGCCTCTAACAATGAGTTGGTCCGTACCAAGACCCTCGTCAAGAGCGCCATCGTCCAGATCGATGCCACGCCCCTAAGACAGTGGTACGAGGCACATTACTGTGCCCCTCTTGGTCGCAAGAAGGGAGTGAAACTGGTGAGTCTGAGCTTTCTTACTCCGGGGTAGAGCAAATCATAGATCAGACAAGCTGTCATAGAAATTGAATGAAAAGCCATATTTGTTGTATTTATTTTTGTCTTTAACTTAATATGAGCTAGCATTTTGAATTGCAAAAGTAAGATTGGCTCTGCTCCATATAATAGCAATATGCTAAGAGTAATTTGGTTTGGACGACCTATGTTGGACTATGTATTTACTTGCCCTCATCTTGTGGCTAGTGCTTCAAACACAAAAATGATTAAAATTTATACTAATTAGCATTATTACTAGTAGTCAAGTTGTTGTTGGTACTACATAAGTACATATGTAAAGAAGGCTCGCATCGTTTAAGGATTTTAGACAATAGTTATTTTGGATTTTTTATTGGTATTTGAAATGTGTACATATGCCTGATGCATTTTCAGTCAGAGCAAGAAGAGGCAGCTTTGAACAAGAAACGCTCCAAGAAGACCCAGAAGAAGTACGATGAGAGGAAGAAAGTGGCCAAAGTAGAGCAGGCCTTGGAAGAACAGTTTATGACTGGGAGAGTCATGGGTGAGTTGAGAAAGCAAGAAGTAGTTTTCAAATAATCTGAAATTGTTGATAATTAAAGAAATTGAGGACTAAGCATGTCACGGTGTTGGGCTTGGAGATTGTACAAATAAAAAAAATCTTTTTTGTATGCATTTGTTGCTAGGTAGTATTGGTAGTATTGCAGTGTCTTTTTAAATTTTCATTTAAATTTCCAGTTATCACGTGTACAGCATTATTACAAAATTTTTTATCAGAATTAACCTTTGAACAAGTGCCTTTAATTAAAAAATTTGCATAACAAATGAGAAAAATTTATCTTGGTCCCTTTGATGTAAATACCTAGAACCAGTGGCGAATTTTAGTCACTGTGACAGTTGTCTGTTGCCTTGATTAAACATTGCCCATGCAAACTAGTCCAACCAGCTGAATGAAACTGCAGGCTAGATGATGACAGTTCTCAGGCAGATAGAGGTTGTTGCTGTTATAGCAATACAAACGCCTCTGATGTGATGCCTCCTTGTCATAGTTACACTGATAGTCGCAGTAAAAATTAAACTGGTTCTGATTGGTTCTTATTTCCATGTAAAACTCAGACATGAGCTTTTTCTGCGAAATCACTGAATTCCTCCTTTTTACATGACCCCAGAGCAATTAAATCCCCAAAAATTTACGTAAGGTGTTTGGTTTATATATGTGCAGTTTTTTTCTAAAACCTGGGTTAATGTCTGAAACTAGATTTTCACTGTGGTAATTAAAAGATTACAGTTTTTGAAAAGGGAAAGTGATAGTTCGTGATAGATTACTGTACTTCGTCTGACAGGAACAATTATAATATCACTTAAGGTAGGATAGCATGACTGAAGATAGGGAAGAATATTGTTGATATGTTATTGATTTGGTTGATGATTAAATAGCATGGATATAAATAGCATCACTGAGAAGAAACAAATTGGAGCATGGATGTAAAAAGCATGCAATATTCCCAAGTGCCAAGGGGAGTATATGATATGTAAAATCTATCCCAACCAATTTATAAATAGGTATTTCTTTAAGTCGTCTCCAACAAGTTAATCAGTACATATTTACTGAATAGTTTTTCTTTGCATTTATTAGTTTAAACTTATGGTTCTTATTATTATTTCATTTCAGCTGCGATCTCTTCACGTCCTGGCCAGTGTGGCAGATGTGATGGCTACGTTCTGGAAGGAAAAGAACTGGAATTCTATTTGAGAAAGATCAAGCAGAAGAAGGGCAAATAGACTGAAAAATAATGACCAACCAATTTCATTCTGTAAAAACTTGAGAGAAAAGGAAGAATATGTATTATGAATAAAAAATGTGAACTGAGTCATTTTGGTTCTCTTTTTTGTCATGGAAAGATAATGAGCAATTCTTTGAAGGAACTTCACTTGGTTTATACGTGTAGGATAATATTACGAAAGTAGAAGACATTTTCTGTCCTTGGAATTGTAATAAAAGATATTCTTAATTCTATATACTTGACAAACTGCCAAAAGGATTTAGGCCTCAGTTGATGAATTTTCATAGTAGAAAATAATTTCTGACATTGAAACTGCAATACCTACCCACTTCTGTGATATACAACCATCGACTGTGCAGGCATTTTTTGCTCTAGAATTTCCCAATTCCTCTGAGTGAAAATGAATCAGTAACTTCTAATTATTCAGTAGGAAGATCAGTATCAGAAAATGTGTAACTTGTGTTTAAAATTCTCCCTTTCGTTTGTTCTGGACTTTTGGTATCAAGTGTGGCAAATTCATACCAATAATTTGCCCCCAGCAAGTTGGGTGGGGGGCGGGCAACAATTTGACCAGGAATAGGTCTGCTCTAAATCCATATTTGGTCTAGATGTTTAGAACAAATGAGATTCACAGTAACTGGTTCACTTCGCGCAAAAGACCCCTCCTTTCCCACTCCCCATGTGCAGCATACAAAAATTGGCACGTGAAAAATGAATCTCTGGCCTTTGTAGTGCCCCCCCGCCTCTGAAATTTGCTGGCTACAGACCCCCCCCCCTCCACCTTTGCCTCAATGGAGTTTTAAAAAACTTGTATATAATGCATCTGAAATTACTTATCACAGAAGGGGTGATAAATCGTTTCCTCAGAATAAACAATGTCTTATTTCAAGCACACCGTCCTCCCCCCCCCCCAAAAAAAAAGAAACTGAAATTGATTTTCATCCTAAAGTTATTAAATTTTCTTCATGCTCAGTGGCAAAGTCAACTGTTCGCATACACAAAATTAATCCAATAATTTCTATTTTTTTAATCCATAACCACACGTGAAGAATGTGCAATACGATTACGTCGGCCTTCTTTCTAAACTTAAATCTATGATACACGTGTACCTTTAAAGTCAATTTCATTTCACCTCTCTCTATATATATATTTAACCATTTGGCAGTTTGAAGAATGAGCGGCCAGATGATAAGCTGATTTTTTTTAAACTTCGATTAAAATAGCATTTTTTTAATCAGATATTTTTGTCTACAAAAATAACGTCTTACAGTGACATAAAGAAAAAAATAAATGTTTATAAAAATATTTTTAAAAACTTTCACGTTTAAAGTCACATCTACTGTCCCCTTAAATCTAAACAATAAAACAAATTCTTCTTTAAAGGCAAACATGAAATCATTAATTTTGAATGGACTTTTTGGCTAGTGCGTGCACAATATGACGTCATGCAACCTTTGTAAAGGGCATGTACTTCCCACAATGCATTTCACCTCAATATGTCGTTCGCCATGATTGGTAATTGAAAGGGAACCTTCCTAAAATCTGGAGTCATCGAGGTTAGTGCATACGATTCTTGTTAAAATTTCCATTGTTAGTTGTTAAGCGAATTTCGTTGTAAATTTAAGATCAGTTTAAGCTTGCAATATTGCGTTAGCTTTGAGTAAATTCGTCCCAAATGCGAGCGATCCCAGGGGAAGTCGCCATGTTTTGATTCGACAAAGAAACACGAAGGGACCTTCTAGTAAGAGCTAAACGAAAGTAGAGAGAGCGTCTCAAACCTAACAAATCCCCGACGCTTGTTGCAGGTGTGGAAGCATGAACGGTAGGACACTCTAAACTCAACATGCACCAAGGAAGTTCCTGGGACGATAGCGTGATGTTGGCCAATGGGGGCCCGGACGTGCAGAGAGGGGGGCACCACCACCACCATCACCCTGGCATGACCCGAAGCAAGGACGACGCGATGGTAGCATACTTCTTTCAGCGGCCACAGCCCGACACTGAGCTCATGGGGTCAACCAAACGCTGGGCGGGCGGGGACGACAGTGTGATTGAACAAGGAATCAAGGTGTGTATTTTACACCTGTGTTTATTTGGGTTCTCCTTATGTGGGCCCTTTTCACATTGGGGTCCTTTTTCTGTTAATATTTTTGTGGACATAGTTGGGTATACCCCCTCCCCCATATCAATACAAATAGACATTCAAACACAATCTCAATCTCTCTCTCTCTCTCTCTCTCACATGCAGGCATGTGCACACACATGCACGCATTATTTAACAAGGTATCGTACAAAACATTCAATTTGTTTATCCATTAGAGAAAGAAAAAGAGAACAGATGGGGAAAGCCTGTGCCATTCCCAAACCCTCACTGCTAGGAGTGTTAGCTGTATAATGAGTGACATATATTTACAGGTGCTTGCACTTTGCCAACATTTCAGTTTCATTGTTGACATAACAAAATTGCAGCCACAAGTACTCCAGTGATTTCTCCATTGGAGCAGTAAACGAAGTAATTTAGCTTTTTTTGTCTGGAAAGATAATTGACAATTCTTTGAATGAAATGTTTTTCACTTTCAGGATTTAACTGTGATATTCCCCTCGCGGTGCCAAAATTGTAAAGAAAGTTTTGCAATGAAAAATGTTTTTTCTTATTGAATAATACTTTAATTTACTTTAATTCACTGTTTAATTGGAAAAGAAAACGAAGATAAAAGGAGGAAGGCATGGTAGTTTTACATGACAAAAGAGTTTTACTTTTCATATTAGGTATGAAGAATGCACAAAATTTGTTTAAAGTCAGAGACTGAACTGTTTTATTCATCTGAATGTTCATTCTGTTTTATTTCATTGTCAGCATCCAAGAATAATTATTTTTATTTCTTGCAGCTCCGCACAGGAGCCATTGGCGTGGAAGAGCTAGAGAGAGATTTTCACCATCACATGTCGCTGGATAGGGATGTGAGTACTTTAGAAAATAACCAGGTCCTCATGTGACAGGAATGTTGCTAGATCCCAGTTCTTTTTCCCATTACTTTATGTATGTGGCATCCATCCCATATGCTGAATTAGATGCTATGGGTTAACCCTAACCTGTTATCACAT
>NW_019775383.1:9797-22124 GCF_001039355.2 Lingula anatina | reverse complement strand
TGGGAATGCGGGGATATCTCAAGTATGTTTCTTCTCATTGATAAATGTGCTTGGTATTTATGAATATGAGAAAGGTACCATTTAGCAGTAAATGTTTAACATGTCCAAGGCATATAAACAATAATATTTGTGATGTTAAATAAATTGAAATTAGATATTTGTATTGATCAATTTGAAGTTGATCATCTGAAAAGGCAAGTGTGACAAAGTAGGCCAAATGTCTATAAGGAGATAACACATGGGTGGCAACCATGTTAATTTCTAAATCTGAACAGTGTCAAAAAACTATTTTATAAGTTTTTCTTTTTAGCCATAAGTTCTATAGTTCTTCTGTGGGGTAAATTTGAAAATAAAATGGAAATTCTAACTTACGACTGATCCATTTTATTCATCAAAAGAGCCACACATGCTATAGTGAAGTATTTTTTAGATGATTACAAAAATTATGGATCTCAAAAATTGTTAATTTTCCCCATTGAAAAGATCCAGTCCATTTTTCTCCATTTGAAAAGATTGAGTCATTACTGTAGGTATTCTTTTCACTTCTTTCAGTTAAATGCATGTAAAGGTATGAGTCTTCAATTATATAGTCATTATATTGTTATATTTCCTCGCAGTTAAATTATTTGCCATTGGCTAAAAGGCTAAATTTTTTTGAAGATGATTGGCATCAAAGTCAGTTTGCCTCTAGACATATTGTATGATGGCAAATGCTAGTGGCATGTTTAGTATATGACTGAAAAAGCAAGTGTCCAATTCACTCACAACTAAATAACTGAGACAGTTAGTGTACTCCAGCCTCACTTTATCATACTGAACATGTAGATAAAATTTTGGTCAGATAGCGAAGAAAATTAACTTAAGCTTCAAAATCTAGTTGTCAGTTTGTAATTGGATATAACCCAGATAAGAATTCTTCAATTTATTTGGCTTTAACAAAAGTTCTCTCCAAGTACATCATTGGAATAATTGATAAGAACACGTGGCCTTACTGCGTTATAATAGGCTCAGTTGTACCTAAATGCATCTCAAGCAACCGTGTCAATCTATTTTCAGTCCAGTTCATGGGTGTACATTAACAGTGTGCATGAAATTAGCTACTTATCACAGAAACCTGACCTTAAATCTCTATATTATAAGATTAATGGGGTGTTTTTATCTGAAAAGTAATCTCAGTACTTTTGAAGGAAAAAAGGAGATTAAATGAATCTAAAAAATGAACTTACATCATTGAAGGGGACACTGGTGATTATAATAGCAATAATAATGATAATAGGTTGAAAAAAAGTAAATGAAATGGGAGATTGTCTGTTAGTTGAAAAAGGAGATATTCTGCCCCATGTGTAATTCCACTTTTTCTGAGCATCTCATAACAAAACTCTCAAACTGCTAAGGATGATATAAACTTTTCTTAGTGTAATTGGTGTTTATATATCTTAAAGATGTGTTGAAATTAGTACCTGTTGATAAATCTTAATTTTTACGAATCAAAAGATATAAAAAGAGACGTTGCATTTGGTTCATCGAAGGAGATGCCACTTTTATGTGACCTCAAACTGATAATTAGCAGGACATTTCAAAGCTAGCAGCTGCCATATTAAAAATTGTTTTTCTCACTCTTTGCCCTTTGCGTGAATGAGGTCACACTGATGACACAGATTTTTTTCCACTGGCAGTCTGTTTGTTTATCACCAGGTTGAGGCATTTATTGGCATTTAAGCCTATTTTGTTTTATAAAGTAATACGGTTTTTCCAACAGTAGGGGGTTTCTGACTTTTTTGTTTATGACAATTTTGAGATAGATGCAGAGGGTCCACTGGACCCCACACCCCATGCCATAATTTCAGACTTTTTCCACTGAATGGCAGTCTCACCCTGCATTTAGGCATATTTTGTGTAATATAGGACAGACACCCTTTGTTTGCATGTGTTATTCTAAATTTCTCAGAGGTTAGACAGTAGAGCTACAGATTTTTGGTTCATTCATGATGATCACACTGTAATATGACACAAGTTTATGCTAATGAAAGAAAAAAGCCTTCCATATTTTCACTAGTGCTGTGAAAGATTAAAGTCTGATGAGATAATATAAACTACGTCATGTGTGTTGAGGTTCTGGCGTCAAATATTTATTATGTTAACTTACTGCAATATTTACATGATAAGATATGGCCTCACAGTTAACTCAGGCTGTGAAATCTTCCGTCCTCACAATTGCTAACATCTTTAACTATATTCTGTCATAATAAAAACGAGGAAACCTGTTGACAACCAGCTGAATTAAATTTTTTATTTGTAAATATAGATAACAACCAACACCAAAGAGCTACTTGTGCATTACACTCAGGAAATTCAAGAACAAAAGTGTTGTTGCTAAGCAAGCCCATTGTGATTGGTACATTGAATTTTAAACCTACCACTCAAATAGGGACATATTGAATAACATTTGAAAAAAGCATGAGCTTCAACACATGATAACCATCATGTTTAATGTACATATACTGGTGCTGATTACCTGCATACATATGTGTGATTAATCTGAGGGATTATTGCCATTTGCTTATTACCAGCAAAGAATGATTCTTCACTGAACATGGATGAGATTATTCCTACTATTGGCAGATTTCTTTATTTTCGGTAGTCAAAGATACCATTTGAGATCCTTGTAGATCTGTAGGAATGGGAGAGAGAGGGAGGGGGGAAGGGGGGTCGGACCTAAAGACATGTTTTCAGACTTTTTCACTTAATGACAGTGTTATCCCAGGCTGGGAGACTAGATGACGTAGTGCAAACATGGCAGTTGGTCTGTAAATAGAAAATAATTCTGTTTTACAACCTTTTTACGCACCACATATACTTAATTCATGGCAGTGAAAGTGTGTACACAGTATTGGCTCTGAATCTACATGGACATGAATGTAGAAATGTGAATGAAAATAGGGAGTGAAGATCTCACAATGTGTATACTGTCCAGTCTTTTACATTCCTTTCTGCCTGTCTGGCCATGCTGAACCTAGTTAAAGAGACTAGAACAATTTGATACCTGCCCCCCTGACAGGTGTTGAGTACAGATATATATCTTGCTCAAATTATATTTGGTACTGCTTTATCCATGAGGGGGGAGAGAACACATTCTATAGACAGGTGTGTTGGTGCAGTGTTGCATTAAGAAATAGACTGCAATTGAGGCGTAGCCTTTCGACGTTGGTGTAACCATAAACTTCAACTTGGGTTCGACTTTAGACCAATTTGTTTTAGCTGAATTGCTAGCAAATTTAGAGGCTTAACTGAGACTGCTGAGTGCCTAAATGTGTTCTTATTTTTTAATTATCATATGTCACCCTTTATAAACACTATTTTTGATAGTGTAAAGATGAGGTAAAATAATCCAACTCTGCAGGTGTAATATTAAGACCCCCCCCCCCAAACCATTACCCCACCCCATCCCTTAGAGGTTAGCAGTCATAGACAGTCAACCTGAAATAAATACAGTAGAATGAGATTCACAGAAAGTAATTTTTGAATTAGATTGTTTTGATAAACAAGCCTTTTGAATAAGTTAAGAGATACCCTCAACCAGCTGTTGATTGAAATCTGTCCTCATTTTCAATCCGTATTGAATTCTGTCTTCGTTTTAAATATTAATTACATGCTGTCTTGGTTTTCTATCCAAATTGTAATCCATCCTAATTTTCTATCCAAATTGTAATATGTTTCCATTTTAGATCAAGATTGTAATCTGGTCCTGGTTTTCTATCCAAATTGTAATTTGTTCCCATTTTCTATCCAAATTGTAGTCTGTTCACATTTTCTATCCAGATTGTAATTTTCCCATTTTCTATCCAAGTTGTAATCTTCCCATTTTCTATCCAAGTTGTAATCTGTCCTCATTTTCAATCCAGATCACAATCTGTTCTGTTTTTTCAATCCAGATCAACACTAACGCCAAGAAGCTGTGGGAGCTGGACCATGATGACGGCAAGGGACAGCAGAAGCTGTACAGTCCCTGGGCCTCCAGAGACGACACCTGGGGGGCACCCTCCGCAGGTACTGAGAGAGAGAGAGAGAGAGAGAGAGAGTTGTTGGGCATGTGTTTGTGTGTTTGAGAGAGAAAGAGAATTGTTGGGTGTGTGTGTGTGTTTGAGAGAGAAAGAGGATTGTTGGGTATGTGTGTGCCTGTGTGTGTGTGAGAGAGAGGATTGTTGGGTATGTGTGTGCCTGTGTGTGTGTGAGAGAGAGGATTGTTGGGTATGTGTGTGTGTGAGAGAGAGAGAGAGAGAATTGTTGGATGTGTAGGTGCATGGGGTGAAAAAGAGAGAGAGACAGAAAGATTTGATGGGGGCCTGTGAAGATGAGAGAGAGAGAGAATGGGTAGGTGCATGCGAGAGAAAGAATGTGCTGTTAAAGACAGGTAATGGCTTCCAACAGGTGACTTCTAGACCTAAAGAAAACATTAACCATGTTGAGCAGGAAGTATGTGTGAAGTGCATTGAGAACCAAAGCTTCTATGATTATATCTGAAAAGCCAGAGGGTTCTGATGATGGCTTTTAGGAAGAGTATGAGAAGTTTTGATATCTTTGTAGCTAAATAAATTTCATCTTTAGGTAATTAATGTATGTTAGAATGTGGCAAAAGTTGATTTGATGTTTACTACTTGCTGAAACATGGAACTACACAATATCCAGAGTTCTGTCTGGAGAATTCGATTAATCTGGTTATCAAGCCTTTGTATTTTGTTGTTTCATCAAATCACATACGGTTACTTCAGTTTTCTTTCTCAAATTTTCAACCAACTTTGCCAGTCTTCAAGACATCTACTGATAAAAAAAAAGGTAACTGTCTTTGATATGATGTAATAACAGAGAAAAACTTGTCCTGTATTTCAGAAGCCAATGCCCTGGGTGTGAACATGGTGGAGTATGTACTGGGTGGGTCCCCCACTGGGAAGGACATGGACTCCAGGCTGAGGCATCTCAAGGGATATGTATGTGTACAGAGCACAGACCAGATTGTGTGTTTATTTTATGTTACACTGTGTCATATTGATGTGAATTCATGTGTTGAAATAAGCATTAGATAAAAAAAATGGTAAAGAAATGAATAAGTTAAGACTCTAAGTTAAGACTCTATTGACTGTATTGACCTTCCAGCCCCCGCACCAGCAGGACGTCCCCTCCCAGGTGAAGGAGAAGAAGAGTAAGACACCGTCCCCCTTTGAGGGCGAAAAACCCAACGAACTGAACTCCCAGGATGTCCAGGCTAACGGCATTCTGCAGAATGGGTTGGAAGACAGGTAAGTACATAAAGTCTACAGGGCACCGCTCTCACCAAATTGGAGCCTTAGTAAACTGGGCAAATTTAAACCATTTAGAGGAAAAAATGATGAAAAGCACCAATTTAGCTAATACCCCCTTTACACTGGACGGCGTCCTTTCTGCGTCCTTTCTGCGACCATGAGATTTGGCATCGCTGTGGTCTAAATAAGGAGGCACGAGCATTGATTCTGTATCAGAATGAATGCTCAATGAACCGCAAGTTGACGGCACATAAAGTATTATAATTTTTTAACTCTCAATTGGGACCGTACTGCTGGACGCAGAAAGGACACCGTCCAGTGTAAAGGGGGCTTAAGCAAAAAATATTGGTGAGGCTACCACCTTAAATATGTAAGGAACTCAACACTTTGAGACAAAGGATCTATTCCCATAGATTTCAGATCGATCTATCCCTGCGGGGAGTCTCACTAGATTAGTTTCAGATAGTCACTTAAATGTCCGTCCCGCCTACTACAATCTGTAAGGGGGTAATTAACTTTTGTGTCCGCCCGGCTGACAGCTATTTAGTGTGAACCCCCAGGGAGTTAGGTCGATCTAATCTATGGAAATGGGGTGAAAGAAAGTCAAGCCAAGTTTCAATGTTCTTCTCCATTAAGTCTATTCTGTGTAAAAGAGATTATATGCCAGAATTATCTGTCCACTCTACGTTAATATGGCTTGAGAGTTCAGCCCCCTTGGTGAAGTGATAAACTTATCCAACACTTGGTCATCCATGTGAGCTGGACTTGTTCTGGCTTTACTTGGCTCTGTCTGTGTGGCGTATGGGAGCTGAATACCCTCACAAGGGGTTCGAGGCATATTCCCTTTCCACAGTGTTGGAGATCAACCAAGTCCCCGGTCCTCTGTGACTGGTGTGGACTGAACCTTGCATATTCCATCAACTTTCTGTAGTCACTAGTTGACCTTGACAGAGGAGAAAGACCATGCAAGGTACATTTCTTGAATAAATGATAAAAAAATATTGATAAGAAATTCTTTTGGGTTCAAGCATATTGTGCTGTTGAGGTGGACTGCAACCCTTGAATATTTACTGAATATGTGACAGGTCTGAATGCATCAATAACATATTACTGTTTGACAGGTCACTAGGAATCTGTAAACTATGACTGAATATATGACAGGTCCCCAGGAAATGAATAGCTTACCAGATATATTTGACAGGACTAAATGCATCAATAATCCATTACTGTATACGTAACAGGTCCCCAGGCAGCCGTCAAACGTCTCCCACAGAAGAAGCCGTCAAACAGAACCTCCAGCAGCAGCAGCAGCAGATGCATCAGTTACAGCCAGTGGCACCAGGTGGCGCTGGGGACTTCATCCACCAGCCTGTCTTGGCCCAGAACTCCATGCTGCAGCTGGATGCGCCCCCTTTTGAGCCTGGTGGGATTGAGCCGCTGCAGTTTGACTACTCCAACCAACTTCTTCCCTCCATGGATAGCCCCAACTTTAACATGGAGTATAATCAGCAGGTGGGTTTGTGGTAGATCAGTCATTATTTTAAAGGTTACTTAACAGAAATATAAAGATGGATGAACGAATGAACAAATAAATAATGAATTCATAATGTCAAAAGTTGTGGCATGCTTTTCAGAAGTTTCTGCTCCTTTTGATTTAAACTATAAATAATCAACTAATATATTAACAATAAACATATTTGAGGGCAATGATTTTTGCAGAAAAGGTTCCATAAACATTAATAATTTCATTTTATCTTTCACAAGTGTTTTTGTAAGCAGGGTGAAACAGTTCTTTATTACTAGTCTGCAGAGAATGTGAAAAAAAGACTTGAAATTTTACACGTTTTTGAATAAAAAAAATTTCACTTTTTCTTCCAACAGCAAATGATGCGAGAGCAACAGCAGCAACAACAACAGCAGCAGCAGCAGCCAATCCTGCTGGCTGGCGGACAGCAATACGCTCTGGTAGGCACGCAGCAGCAGTTAGGTAAGACCTTCATACTCCTACAGACTCAATGACGTAACATGACTGCTACTGATTAATATACTTCTGATTACCCAAGTGGTTCTTGTTTTATGGCACAGAACCTTGCAGTCACCCCCTTCCCAATCTGCTCAGTGCTTGACTTAAACACTGGGTTTAAGTCAAATAACGGTTAAGTTTTAAGAATCGGTTCTTTTATACGCAGGAACTCAAAGTGCCATTATGAAAAACTTTTGTCAAAGACTCCTTGGGAATTTTTTGCAGAATGGCAATGATGAAAATAAGTCTTGAAAACGGTCCACACATTTCAGTTGGGGTCCCCTTCATGTAGTATCAGTTGTCCCTGTTCTAAAGGACAAACTCGTTTCAACCAAGTACCTAACTCCTTGTGGGCTGCGATATTTGTTGATGCTGATGGGTTCTCAGTCCAAGGATGGAGAGAAGAAGAGAACAGTGTGGGGTGTAGAATTCGTGCTTGACTCTGTACTGTTAAATGATCATATTGAAGACCTGTTTAAAAACACAGAGATGTCCCTTTAGTTTTGTGCTGTGTTGTAAACTCTCAACCACCAGTGAGGGCACCAAAGAAAATGGGGGGAAATGAGAGAAGAGCGACCCCCACAGAGATATGAGGGAGGGGGGGTTAGGATATGGTCACTTTTCTATACTTGCCCTGTATTGCATGAACTGATCAATATATATTAGTTTTATATTGCATGATTTTTACTTTTTAGTGTATTGGAGTGGGAAATAAAAACACATCTGTGAAGATTTGTGCTCAGTATTTATGATTCAGTGGATTTGGATTTTCAAAAGTGAAAAAAGGTTTACCTTTGGAAACTCAAATCACTTGAAAAGATGCATGGTAATTTTTGCAAAGATATTTTTACAACTTTTGGAACAATTTGTTGGAAGCTGCTGCGCATTTTGGGTCTTTGAATTGGTTGAATGTATCGTAATCAGAAATGGTTTTGGCTCGATCTGAGTGGGGGCGCGGGAAGGGGGAAGCTGCATTCACACCAGAAGTAACTTAGACCACATCAGCTAACATAAGTTCAACCATATGACATTGGACGTCGATCACATGGCATCACTTGGCAACCATTTGATATCACCAAGCAACCATTTGACATCACTAGGCAACCATTAATCACCTGGCAACCACGTGACATTATTACCTTGTAGACACCACCTGGAGACTTCAAAATAATACCAGTGTCATATGAATCAACCTCTTGGTCTTGCAGTGTCATACATCCTGTATTTTAAAGTATAAGGTCACTTTCACAACCAAAGTTGATTGGTGGACTATCAACTTTCAAGTGGGTCAGCCATATTTGGTTTACAGATCTAGCAGTGGATGTCAGATGAAATTGTTGTGAATGTCCCAAAGTTGTGATGTCATACAGCCTATATTGATGTCTAAGTTAGTTCTGGTGTGACTGCAGCCTATCTAGGCCTGCATGGCTTTCTGTGGGCTGAGACTGGACTTGTGCATGCCTACCTGGGGACCTCAGCAGGCTTACAAGGATAACATGCAAACAGATCAGAACCCATATGATTTACTAGTATTTTGGGTGTCATAACTGGATAAGAGGATTTCATCACTTTTTTTTACACCTTGAAACTTTTCAATTCCAACGCTGACTTGAGCTATACCTAAACAGGACTTTCGATCACTACTGTGACCATCCTCAGTCTGTGTTAGTTACTCTGAGACTGAGCAGTACTCACTATTTGTTAGGGTAAAGCTCAAGTAAGTGCAGTAGAAATTGAAATGTTTAAACATGTAAAATAATCAGAAGACTTCACAGGTGAATTTCCTCAAAAGAATTTCATCCCATGTTCCTTGCCCAGAGTTTGCAGTGTCCTTGTTGGCCTGTTGTGTGGCCAGTGTGCAGTCGGCCAGAGGGCTCACTCAGTGTTGTAAACCCACTATGACCACAGTCACAACAGCAGACTAACTAGTCCACGAATCAAATATGGCTACCCACTTAAAATCTTGATGTCTAATCCCTTAATAGATACGGAATAGATTCCCTGCAGGGATTACGCAATAAGAATTCAAGTGGGTCGGCCATATTTGATCTGTGGACTAGTTAGTCTTGGGTTGTGAATGCAGCCTATCACTGTTGCATAAATGCAAATTGACCAAGCATCAACAGAAAAAAACTTGAAAATACGTGAAAAGGATCTCAGTAGCCTAAGTGTGTGATTTATACATGTTCAACAAGAAAATCAACCAGAATTCGTGACTTTAGATGAGCTTTTCATATTGGGAAAGACTTCTTAATACACTCAGTGAGCCTTCCAACGAAAAAAAAAAATTGAAAAAAAAAAAAAAAAAGAAATACATGCTGTGCTGCAGCTTTCTCCGGGCTGTTGTTGTATGTTGTTATGTTGTCATTGTTACTGCTGCTACTGCTACTGTTGTTGATTTCTTCATCTTCAGGCTTACCCACTGCAGGCTCTTTCACACCGACCCCCTATGTACTCAACGCCCAAGACCCCTACGCAGTTGGAATTCCCATTGCAACCGCAGGTCAGCAAAAAAAATAAAAAAAATTAAAAGAAAACGTAGAGTAGTTTGGGACTCTGTAGTTTAGATATCTGTGGTTTGGGGGCTTTTCTCAAGGGGCACACCCAAATGCAAAATGTCTTAAGTTTTTGGTTTTGGTAACAGTGTGGTTTGTGTAGGTTTTGAGGTGGGGTGCGTCAAGATACTAAAAAAAGTTTGGGTTCTTTTTTGGTTCTTGGGGTGGGGGTGGGAGGGGGGGGTTGTCACCCATAAGCAAAATTTAGGTGGAAGATTTAGGGCTTTTTTGGGGCAGAGGGGGTGGAAGCACACCAATGTAAATCTTTTTTTTTTTTAATATTCTCTTAAGTGTTGTCCCATGGACTTTTTGGAAGTGGGGGACAGGTACATGAACATCTGTAGGACTTTCGTGGGGCAGGGGTAGACACCAATGTGTAAAAAGTAGTGAAATTTAAGGCTTTTTTACTTTGGGGGTGGGGGGGAGGCAGCTTGTCAAATGAAGGGTGTAGATATGGGGGTTCTTTAAAAGGGGTCTTTCACTGAGGCAGTTGGATGAACTGGAAACGCGTGTATGTTTATTTGAAGTAAACCAGGAAATGGAGGGACATTCATTCTTTTCCATGTAGTCCCCACATAGACAAATTGGTGAAACCGAAAAAAATTATTTAAAAAGATGGGCAACTATTATGCATGTCAATGTTGTCCTGAGCAACACATTCTTTGTGGTATGTGGGGCAACCTGTATGTTTCAGAGCAACTTTCTTTGCACTTGATGGTTACGGGGTTGTGAAGCAATTACTATGAAGATACGTACACGTGAAAGTTGTGAATATATTCCTTGAAGCTGAACAGCTGAAACTTGCATTTGGTGTGTTCCAGCAGTGGGTTCGAAACTTGATTTAAAAGTATTTTTTGGTCTAGATGTGAGCAGTGACATTTTTGTCTGATATTTAAAAATGCATGATGCTTTTTGGACTGTGTCGCTTTGGGAGGGTTTTCTTAAACTACTGCTTTGATTTGAGCCTAACATAGTTAAGGATTTGTCCTGAATTGGGAGAGAGAGAGAGCGTATGAAAAATAATTATCAGTTTAAAAAGGTTTGGATTTTTTTTCAAAACAAAAAAAAAAAAGAAAAGAAAAAGAACCTTTTTTTTCCCAAATTTATCATTGTCTTTGTTGTAGCCCTTTACAGATGTAAAATGCTCCATGAAACAGACTTAGATCATAGCTAACATACATTTAACCCTTCATTCCAGTTGCCAGCTTCCGTTCTTTTCATACAACATATTGAAATCTGTGTTCAAGATCCCTTTCTTCCTTAAAGTTTCTTTCTCCCTCTCACTATCTAAATTTCCCCGTTTTAATGGCAATTCTAATTCATGCATATGAGTAAGGTAAATGCCCAATTTGTGCTTGGGGTAAAGGTCTTCATAGCAAGCACTAAACACCAAGCTCCACAATTCAATAAAAATCTGTATTTCATGTGCTGGCTTTAACGCATATGCAGACATTTGCATACACACACCTAATAGAAAAAGATACATACATACATTTGTATATATATAAACAAATACACACAATGAAATCAATGTCACCATGTGTTCTCTCTCACACCTATCAAAATTACCTTCCAGGTGGACCAACGGTGATCCCCCAGTATTACGGTGTCCAGACCCCCTGGGGGGTGTACCCTGCCAGCGTCATCCAGCAGGGACAGCAGCAGCAGCAACAGCCAGGAGTGCCCCCACAGCAACAGCAACAACAGCAGCTACTGCAGGGTCAGGGTGACCGCCCAATGACCCCCCAACAGCAGCAGGCCCAGCAGGGGAGAGGGGAAGCCTTGGGGTCCCAGAACCCCACGGTGATACAGCCCCAGATTATACAGGCCCCAGGTAGGGAGATAGGTGTAATGGTCATATTGATAGTAATTGCAATGAAGGTAAAAGGTGATAATGATGATGATCTGCTTGCAGTCATGAAGTTCTATATAACAATGAAGATGATTGCATAAACAAGAAATATGTTTGGAGTGGCAGTATTGGATGTTATGGTTAAAGTGATCTGATATAAGATGTAATAATGAACAATAAGGTGGTGAAAAATAAATAATGTATTTGTTGTGGACAATGAAAGTGATGGTGATGATGATGATGTGTGCAGTCACGATGCTGGATATTTCAAATTTAACCCCATAGAGCCCGTCACCGCATATGTGCGGTTCAATTATCGCTTACCCCAAACGCCCAGAACCGCATATGTGCGTATCTTGGAAAGATCGTCTTCTGTACTCTTTTGTATCGTGAGTCATGAAATGATATATAGTTTAACATCCGGGTATGTTTCTTGTCTCTCATTGCCACCATTTTTAAAGGCGATAGAAATATATATGAGCGAGAAAACGGCGATTTTCAAGACTTAGTTGGAGAAAGTAAAATCAAGATGGCAGCTCCTCGCTACGGTAGGGACCTGCGAAGGGATACTGTTATTGAAATGATTGAAAATTCGGACTT
>NW_019775382.1:423771-460090 GCF_001039355.2 Lingula anatina | reverse complement strand
TCACTGAACTCTGTTTACTGACCACTGGTCACTGAACTCTGTTTAGAAAAAGACTATTGAACAAGATCATCACGTAATTTGCAAAATGTCCTTAGATGCTCTGTTTCTTTACCAAGAAGATTATGTGTAGTGAGGATCTGAAATTTGCTATTTATTAGTATTTAAATGAGTCCAGACTGGTATTCATGGATGATTTATATAAGTGTCTGAACTATGTTTTTACTGTTATGTGGTGGTCACATATGGAATGGGATGATGTTGGATGGTCAAAGACATCTTCAACATTGAAGGAGAACTTTTAAAGCCTATGAATTTTGAATAAATTTTAAAAAGACAAAAACCTAATAATGAGTAAAAGATCCAACATTTACCGTAATTGTTTAAGCTATTAAAAAGTGTTTGAGCAAAATGTTATTATGATGGCCTTACAGTTTCCATTGTTTGTTTTAGTGGCAATAGTATGGGCGACTTTGGTGCCAGGATGTTGGCTAAAGCACTACAGATCAACACTAAGCTGACGGCTTTAGTCTGGGACAAGAACAACACAACTGTGCAGGGATTTGAAGACATAGCAGCTGCTTTGCAGAAGTAGGTTAAGGCACATACCTGGAGGTTTCTCTTGTTCGTAGATATTTTAGCACAGAGTTACAGCAGCTGCGTTATGCTCAGTAATTGTGACAGTATCAAGTTCTTCTGAACAACCCTACTTATTAGAGGCACTTCTTGCACATCAATATTTTGTTGTCCATGATGTCACCAGGAGAATGGTTTAAAAAGATGAGAGGCAGGTTTTGGGAGGTGAAGTTGTGAACACCTCAGGTAGAGGATACCTCACATAGTCATTTCAGCAGAAAATAGATGATCATCAATCAAAATCATAATTGCATCCCTATATCCTAAAGAATATAGTAGACACTTTGTCTTCAAGAGAATTTTTTAACAAGTGTAATGTGCCACTGTTTGTCTACCCTAGGAACTACACAGTGCGTAAGATGCCTGCTCCTTTCCATGATGCAGCAGCTGCTCTGAAGGTCACACCAGACAGAACAGAAAAAGCACTGCAGACTGTGAGTTATATGTAATCTTGTGAATGATACTTTATGATGGTATTGAAGATAATATTAATAAAAGTTTGCCCCTCTCCTGTCAAGTAATATGTGTCTGTGCATTCATGTATCGTTATAAAAGAGATGATATTTAGTCTAAAGATCATTCTTATATGCATATGCCATATATTATTATATATATACTTGTATTAATATTTTTAATTATTATTGTTGTTATTATTATCATCATCATCATCATTATTATTATTATTATATAATGTTTTTCAGATTGAAAGACTCTTGCAGAGAAATCACAGTCCTAGGAAATTTGCCAGTGAACAGGCTTTTAGACTACAGCAGGGATTTCTGATCAGCTCTACACAGCAGGTGTGCTGATACTATCTTTCTCATCATATCCCAATGTCAGAACATAATATGATTACATGATATTTAAAAAATTAACCAGAAATTGATTTCACATTGTAATAGTCTAAATATTTATTTCTTAATATAATAGTTTCCCTTTGTATTATAAGCATTCTTGTTTTCAGTCTTCAAGTTACCATAATTCAGTTATACAGTTCTCATAGTATAAAAACCTGTATATATCCTTCATGTAGATCATGATTCAATGCCATTAATGTCTTATTCAGATGGTGGACAAGCTAGTAGTGCACCTGCAGGATACCATCAATGCCCTGAACATGAGTTCTAGTGATGAGTTCAGGGCGGACATTGAGAGTGGACAGCAGTACATCACTGATGCTGACAACTCTAAACAGGTACGGTATTGCGTGTGGTTCAGTTTGGTCTAGGATGGAAGGAAGTGGTGTGGTATGGTATGGTATAGGATATAAGGAAGTGGTGTGGTATGGTATGGAGTGGTATACAGTAGAAGGAAATGGTATGGTATGGTCTAGGATATAAGGAAGTGGTGTGGTATGGTCTAGGATATAAGGAAGTGGTGTGGTATGGTCTAGGATATAAGGAAGTGGTGTGGTATGGTATGGAGTGGTATACAGTAGAAGGAAATGGTATGGTATGGTATGGTATGGTATTATATAGCATGTAAGGAAGTGGTATGGTGTGGTATGCCATGGTATCTGATACAAGAAAGTGGTGTAGTGTGGTTTGGTGTGGTGTGGTGTGGCATAATATGACCTGGTATGGTATGGTTTGATCAGATGTGGTACAATGAAATGAAATGTAACAGTATAATATACATGGATTCATTGCTGAATCAGACATAAAAATCAAGAAATTAATGGAATTACAGTTTGATATGCAGTTAGTACAGTATAGCATAATATAGTCAAGTGTGCCACAGTATTTTATGGTACAAGATAGAAGGAAGTGGAATGGTATGGTGTGGTATGTTATTGAAGGACAACAGTTATAATTACGTCTAGCGTGGTACTGTTATCATATGATGTAGTATACTATGATATGGTTTGGATTGATACCACACCATATGGCATGTAATGTGATTATGGTATACTGTGGTATATTATGGTATACTGTGGTATATAAGGTATGCTGCGGTATGGTTTTATTCAACACAGATTTGCAGCATTGAGATTTTAAGTAATTGACATTTATTTGATATTACCCTTACAATTTTCCAGCTTCTCCCAAAGCTCCAAGAGATAGCTCTGAGTCAAGAGGCCGAGGGGAACCCAGTCCAGGCCAAACTGCAGTCTATAACACAGGAACTGGGAGATCTGGTTGAGGAGCAGATGAAGGTAAGTATAAGACATGGTATATTTATTATATGTTACAGGACAGTGAATGCCAGTGACCAGGTGAGGAACTTATGAGTTTTTTTTTATTGATTTTTAATTTTTATGTTTACTATTATTTATTTATTTATTTATTTTTTTATTTTTTGTGATATAAACTCATGCAAACACGTACAGGATCATACAATCATATACAATTTTAAACAGTAAGTGAAACTTGTCACAGCATACATTACTGAAATTTCACTGAATTTACAAGGCACAGAAACTCAGTGTTTGATATGAAACATGTCACCATTTGGTTTCTTCTCTCAACCTTAGGACATTGAGTTATTCATTATGCAGTAAGTGATATATGGGACAGTGTAGTATATTGTTCTAAATTCCCCTGAATTTCCAGGGCACAGTAAATTTTTTTGATAAACAGTAACGCATGGTCACAGTGTACATTGTTCTAAATTCCCCTGCATTTTCAGGGTACAGTAACTGTTTGTTCAATATAGAGTAACATATGGTCACAGTGTTCATTGCTCTAAATTCCCCTGTATATCCAGGGTACAGTCAGTGAGATGTTGAGCTGTGCCAAGGAGCAGTGCCCTGGGGTGTTAGACAGTGAGACGGTGAAGGAAGAACTGGAGGAGGGGAGCACAGAGAGGAGCCAGTTCCCCAAAGATTTCACCAAGATTCTTATCATGGACCAAGTGGGAACAGATGTCCTCAATAAAATAAGGTGTGTACTTTGATGTTAATGATAACATATGTGTATTTTATTATGTTTAATTTCAAAAGCAAGTTCTTCAATTCCATTTAAAACTGTAGCCCTAATGGTTTAATAAATGTCATTGCTATCCAAAATCCAGCACTGATTGGGATGTGAATCATTAATTAGGTTATGGTAGACAGGCTGCTTTTACTGAGTAGAATATATACATAGATTACAAAAGTCTTCATTCAAAAAACTCAAGAAAAGTTGAATAATACCCCTTACAGTTCCATGGACCTTGGTTCTAGTTGTCTGTCTGTGACTACCAGTTGGCAGCACAAAATGTCCAAGAGAAATTTCAGCCTGTTGATCACAAACTCCTTAACGTCAACTTTTAATAATATTATAATTTCTTTGATGATTTATTTATTGTATTATCACTCACATGTCTAAGATGATATTTGTATTTTGCCTGGTAGTGAACTGAACCTGTCAGTGGCAGCCTACATCTCTGACAGAATGGTGGACCAAGTGATAGAAGCATTGGGAACAACTCAGAAAACATTGGTGAGATTTTGTCACAATCAGCACATTGCATCTATCACATCTAACACAATTAAGCAAACTGTCTGGTATTAGATTGGTTAATTTGGGAATTATGTGCACTTATACTGTTAGATGAAAATCTGAGAGCAACAGTGAGAGCGACTTGTTTTAACCCTTTGTATGTTTTGACCAAATGCTTATTAGACTCTAGACATAGACTATTTAGCATCACCATCAATGAATACTTTTTTGTGGTGGGAATTTTGATCAAATCTGTTTTATATTCACATGCAAATTTTGCAAATGAAATTGGTATGATGATTGCTACTTTTTTATCATGACTGTATAAAACTGGTCCCTCAATACATAAGAACCTTCCCATTTGATAAATCCTCATTGATGTCAGTTGGTTTGTTTCTTAAGTTATTCCTGATGAGATCACATTTTTACATTGCTGTATGTGTTTCATTGCAGACCAATCATTTGAATACACGGAAGAGCCTGCAAAGGGCGCTGCCTGAGAAGGTCCAGCAAGAGGAGAAGCAGGATGGAGAGAGCAGCGAGAAGGAACAGTTTACCATTGACAGGGAAGAGAAAGAGAAACCTTCGCCTGGGGTATGTACTGGTATAGTGGCACTGTTTTCGTTGGTGGGAAAAGGTGGGGTATCTTTGTGAAGGGTATCTTTTTATTATTGGCATCTTGTTGAACATTTTATCGTAGGGACTACCAGGTGAAATTAAACAAGGATTTGGAAAAGAAAATCCTTCAACAGTGGTATAGATGTTGGATATTAAGCAGTATGAGGCAGGGACTGGGGGAGTCCCTTTTTTTTTTTTTTGTAGGTGTTTGATTTGGAATTTTTTTTGCAAGTGACTCTTTGGGTGTAGAGTCAACAATTAGAAGCACCTTGGAAGGGAAGACATATGATATGGAAAAATTAGGTACAGCAAGACACTCAGTTAAATGTTGTTTGACAATTACTGATATTTGCACAATAACTATAATAATTACATAAACCAAAATGGATCAAATAGAGCGAAGCCTATCTTTTTCCATATCAAGTGTCATAGGTGCTAATATGATGTGGTTCAGCTGATAGTGCTTAGCACATTGTTTTTATTGTACATCACAGCACCCTGTGTATCACTGCATGGATGTGAAGGTGCCTGGCTAGAGTATTTATTTATTTATTTATTTATTTATTTATTTATTTATTTATTTATTGTGCAGTGAAGGTGTGAAAGAAATGGGCTTTGTTTTTTATCTTTTACGTATTTCATTTTTTTATTGTATTCCATTTCTTATCTACAGTATAGTTTGTACTTTTGCATGTTATAGTTTTATATCATTATTAGCAAAGTATAACTAAAATAATATGAAAAGGGGATTTTAATATTCAGTTAATTCATAAAAATATCTCTGTTGAAAACTCATTATTCGAAAGATCATGGATGAAGCAACATTTTAGTATAATCATTCTTTGATAAGAATTTGAATAGTATTTCTAGTACTCAAAATAATATCACATACCAAAATCATTCTTTTGTGATATGCCACAGAGGAATCACTGGTAGTGGGGATGTAATTTTTATACCAAGGATCTTGGTTTCTGTATCCCATACCAAAACATCCATAAATCTTTTTTCTTTCTTTCTTCTACAGTTTTAAAATTGTTTTCAGGATTTTTTTGCATGGCATTTTATTTCATCATTGTTTGAATGTTATAAATTTTGTAATGTTGGTGATACAAGATTTGTTGATGTTGAGGGGCTTGCTGTCTTTTGGTTTGACATTCTGTTGTTGTGAACAGCATGCTGCCTGTGAAAGGTTTAGAGAACAGAGAAAAGGGTTTATGAATATTATACAAACTTGAATGATCAGAATCCTAAAAAAAGCGCATTGTCTTAAAGAACAACATTTTTATTATAATAATTGTTATGTAATAAGTAGAAAATGTTTGAACACTATGTTCAAGAATTATCCATTTTATTAAAATCATTGTAATGGTTTTAAATGTAAAATATGCATGATATATTTGCTAAGTAGACATTAGTTTATTTATGTCTTAGTTTACCCCAGTAAAGATATGAGTAGCATGTGATAACAATGTTTTAACTTTTAAAACCAGTTGTGTATAGAAATGTCACTGTTGTGTAAATGTGCCTATTGTTTCTCATGTATTGCTTGTTTTTACCCTATAGCTTCTGTTATTTCCCACATGGCCAGCGTGGGGTGTAAGTATTTGAAATAAGGAGGGAAGGAAGAAACATACTGGGGTTGGGAGGAGGGGTATTTTAAGGAATAAAGTATTGAATGGAGATAATGCATCAGGTGTGTCATTTGGTAACAGATTCACAATATTTTGCACTAAGCATCTATTCTTCATCAAGGCAAAGTGTAGAATAATATATATTAGACCTATCTTTTTCTTGCTTTAATTATTTAATATTCAAATTTTGACATTTCCCTATGACATACCTGAAAAGTATATACTTTGTGATTAGAGACATTAGATATGAGAACTTCTGGACTTGTAGGGTAGGAGGAATTCTGGAAGGGGGACATCTAAGAGTGAAGTGTTTGTTCAGACTGAACCAAAATATCCTTCTATATCATTGTGATACTGAGTGTCTAAATTATCCTAGGTTAGTTAAGATGAAAAAACGTTTCATTATAGGTAACAGAGTGCTTAGAAATCAGACATTGTTGCATATACAATATGTGCTTTCCATTGTATTTCACCCATTAAGTACTAACTGTCCATACTAATGATCTTTTAATATATGTATTGTTGAAATGTTGATAATGTGTTGTTTTAGCAGTCTGTTATTTCCACCTTGAGTCATATTTATATTTATTAGTAAACTTAGTGGATTTGAAGTGGATGGTTTTTTTGAAAAAACCTAAAAACTGACAGTAAAGTCCTTTGTGGTTAAGAGACATTGAAAATGATTCTCATTATTAGGAAGCATTATGGTTCAATTTTCCATACAATAAACCCTGTAACACTTCTGTGGCTCAATGTTCCCCCATGTTAAAGGAAAAAAGATAGCAAAGAAGTAATCTTGAATTTCCTAATGCAAATTTATTTGGTAGGATTTAATGTTAATTTTGGATATCTGTATAGTACCTGCTTTTTGGTTTTGCAGGACTCTCCCAAGGTCCGAAGCAAAAGGCAGAGCATGTACATGAGGAAGATGAGACCGCAGTCTGTTGTAGGTAAGGTCTAGGTCATATAGTAAGGTCAAGGTCATTTAATAAGGTCAGTGATTTTAGTGAAAGATGGACACGCTACATTGATGGTGAGGAAGATTTCTCGAATTCCCACGTATATATCAATATCTATCGCAGGTTGATATGAGAAACAGCACCACATATGGCAGTGATTAACATAGCACTCTGTCACATCTAACACAATAGCACATTGTACCTTATTTGACAGCATGTACATTTACACCTAACACAATGACAGTGACACAGCTAACACATTTGTTAATTCATTGTGCTCTGTTGCACATGCTCAGCACTTTGTCATATCTAACACAATACACATTACACAGTACACATTTGACAGACTATAACTCACATCCAACACAATAGCACAGTGCACCTTATTTGACAGACTATACTATCACATCTACCACAGCTGCATATTATCAACTATATCCAACAATCAGCAATATTCAAATTGAACTGTGGTCAGCACCATTACACTTAATGCAACATCACATTATTTTTCTGTTTAACACTGAATCATTGCACTGTTCTACATGTTGAGGTTGATATGTAGTTAAAGGCTGCTTAATGTAGTAAAAGTCTTACTAAGTGTTAGTAGTGTGTATATGTTTGTCACCTTTTTGTGTCTTACTCAACTGCATTATATAGTTTATCTATTCTACTGACGGTTTTTCTTTTAACAGTATTTATAAAAATAATCCAAATTCCTTCTTAACACATTTCACTGTTATTTCTTTAGCTGTCACACTCCACATACTCTATTCTGTAGTGAATTGCCCTAAAGAGCAGCTAAGCATCTGTAATTTTAACTTCACTGAATTTCAATGTATTCTGTCTTATAGCTAATCTTTCTCCATTGGTGATATCTAAATATCACACTTCAGTGGCAAATTCCTATATTTATTTATTTATCATATAATTTGACCACACAATTTTCCAAGGAGGGTAGCTCAGATGCTCAGCTGCATAGTGCCATAATGCACAGGGTAATGCATCCTCCATGTAGTCAGTTAACATAATGTACACACTCTACTAGTATGTCTTGCTTTTCATGTTCATCTTGCACTATTTCTTTACTAACTTTCACTGCCAGATCTGGAAACTCTACCGCTGGAATCTTTTGAGGTTGGGAGGCTTTCTGCTCCAAGGCAGCCAGTTGAAGACTTTGAATCGGTCTCGTCCTTGGAAAGTGCACCTCATAGGGACAGGAGAGAAAGACCCCTGTCCAATTTATCACGCAGCAGTTTTCATCTTGAGGAGTCGGAAACTGATTTGCTTGGTGACCTTATACAAACTTTAAAAGCCCAATCTGCCTCAGATGACTTGAGGAGACAGAGTGCCTATTTGTTAATGAAAGGAGACAGAAATATAGCTAAAGAAACCTTGAAGGATGCCTCTAAAGCTGTGTCCAGGAAGTCATCAGCAGAGATGAATTCTGGGATTGAAGAAGAGGAGAAGGAAGATGAGAATAGGAATCCATGGAGAAATGATGCAGAATCAGAGGTTCATATAGAAAGTGATGTAGAATTGGATAAAGCAGCACTGCAACTTCATCCGCAAGCTGAAACATTTTCAAAAACTGCTGGTAGTAGAGTTATGGTTAATGTGAACGGGATCGCCCGTGATTGTGATGCAGACAAAAAATTAGCAGAAAGAAGTAAGGAAGAAGAGATCACAAAAATGACAACTTCTGTTAATGTGGAACAGGTTGTGGAAACCGTCACTAAGGAAAGGAGAAGAAACAAAACTCCTANTCTCTCTCTCTCTCTCTCTCTCTCTCTCTCTCTCTCTCTCTCTCTCTCTCTCTCTGTAGGTAGGTAGGTAGGTAGGTAGGTAGGCTAAAATATATTCTTTCTGGCCAATAATTATGATCTGAAACTTCCATTCCTTTAGCCCCCACCTTCAGAAGACAAACCCAAAGATGCTAAGGAGGCCCCACAACCTGTTCCAGCGCCAAGAACACGATCAGCAGCACGTGCGTCGCGTCTGGCTGCAGAAAAGAATGCCGAGGAAGCTGCCTCTGAAGCCAAATCTCCAGCGCATCCATCAACAACAGTACCAACAACATCGACTACAGCAACAACTGCACCATCATCATCAACAGCAGCAGTAACAACTACTACGACAACAACAACAACTACGACATCTGTCAGGGAGGAGACAACCCCAGCTGTTAAAGTGTCGTCTGCTCAACAATCTCCTGTGAAGGTGCCGTCTACCCCATCGCCAGCAAAGGCAGAGAGCAGTTCCTCCAAACCACACCCCACAGCTGTGAAAGCAGAAAGTATGTACTGATTGGTTGTACATTGTCAAGTGATTTGAATTTTTGGTCATTTCCTTGACCTTAATGGTCATTTTGACATTACAAGCTGAAGGATTTTTCACTGGTTTAAGTTGATATTTGTGCGACTGCATAAGAACATTTTGAAGGCGTTTGTGATTTGTGGTTTAAGTCATCGCATAGATTCTTTGAATTGAGTCAGTTGGATGTTGTAATTAGTGATTTTGGGGCAAGACATGACACACATACCGAGCAATACTGCAGACAAATATTCAAAGTGAATCTATTTCCAATCTGCATCGTTTTGTTTTCAAAATTCCAGAAAAATCCAAGCGGAGTTCTCCTGACAAAATCATGCACAAACCCAAATTTGGGAAAAAGGTTGCACACAAAAAATGATAGCACACTAACCAAAAAACATTTTATAATATTCAGGCACTATCATATATACTGGGCACGTATAAATTCCTATTTGAATGGAGTGAAGGACATTTTTTGGATAAGCTTGATCATTTTTTAACCACAATATTATATGATATCACTTATTTCTATTGATATCCTTAATGTAGAATTTTTAGCCTCTTTTTGGAAATGTAAACATATTTCGAAGTTGTGCACAGAAGTCCATAAAAGCAAGAGATGGTTTTGAATGAGCTCTGAACAATAAAAAAAATATAAATAAATGCACAAAAGTGCCCACAGAGTATGGTTCTTCAGTAGTTGTATACCATCACATGAATTCTGAATTTTTCCTGCAACAGATTTATTTCATCTCCAACTCCACACTTGTATCTTTTTATTTAACCCCTTTGCTCATATCTTATCTTCCCTTCTGCTTTTCCCATAGAAGACAGCACAGATGGACCCTCCCCGAAGCAACCAATGAAACCAAAGCCTTTACTTCGCCCCAAACCTCCCCCAGTCGCACCTAAACCCAAACCTAAGCCCCGCCCTAAGGCAGGTTCCATGACTCCAGAAGGGAGCCCAGCAGGAAAAGATGCTTCTGGCACCAAGGAAGAGGGTTAGTCCAATCTTTATAAATACTGATCAGGGTTTTTTCTGATAGTTGTATTGTGTTGCCTTTGAATTCTTAAAAATGAATTTTTGAATTCATTTACATACATATACATAATGATTTAAGAAGTACTTTTAAAAAGATTTTCAGGAAATATTTACAGTATTGCAACATGGCTATGTCTTCATAAGATTTCTTTTACATTAAGTTGCAATTAAATGGACTGACCATGTTCAGTGTCACTAATTCTTCCACATTGTTCTCACAGAGTCGACCTCCCGCCCATCCAGCATGTTAGAAGACAATGAGGACCACGCTGAGAATTCTGAAGAATCTCCAGGAAAAGATCAGATACTAGGTGGCAGCAGCAGCACAGAGGACCTGGCAGACAAGACAGGACACAGCTCTGAGGAATCTTTACCCACAGGTAAATAACTTTAATTTACTTCTCACCTCTATTTTTCTGTAGACTTATACGTGAAAGCAGAAAAGCAATTTGTCCTGGGACCAACCTTTACATTACTGTACTCTTGATTTATTTGATAAGTCTAATGTCAGTACTGAAAGCAGAGCACAGTTTTGCAGATTTGATTTGGATCTTATAGTAAGGTTTCTTTGGTTAAGATTTCTAGAAATTGTTAAAAATAATACCAAAAATAAAAAAGGATTAACACTATGAAGGGGATGCCCAGACCAGTGCTCATGTCTAGTTTCTATCGTGAGAAGCACTTGACAGGTCTTTATGTTCCCATGGATGGGATGCTAGTCTTGCTGAAATTTGCTTTCCATCACATTGCATTGGTACCCATTTTTGCAACTGAGTGAAGAAAGGCAATGAGCATGAAAGGTCTTAAACAATGAAACTAGTTGCCAATAGTATGTAAACTTGACATCCATGCCACAAGTAATATAATCTACCACACAATCATCTCATCATCCAAAAAAGTCTTAAAAACTGTTTATACCCCAAGTTTCATTCCAGCCAAAGGGAATCTTGTTTTCCTAGATGTTCCTGTGACCTGTTACCTGCATGTGTATTAATATATTTGATATAATCTGTTAAGAAAACCAGGTTATGTCTTATATACAAACATCCCATCTGTAGCAGTGATACTGTTACTGTATATTTTATCAATTTATTGACTGAATTTATTGTGCTGACGATATTTTGTGCATAATGTCTTAATACTGTATCTCTGATTTGGTAAATGCTAAATTGATGAATATAGCTTTGTAGCCCATTTTAAAAAAATAATCATTAAAAAATTTATAAAGCATGCCAAATGTGGTGCTGTTAACAATTGTCCACCCTACCACTTGAAAAATATATTGCGTGTTTTGCTGCATTCTTCATAAAATGATCAGTATAGTAATGCACGTAGACAATACTGTATTCAAACGTGTTTGTGCCTTTTCCAGTCGATTGCTGTATAACTAATCAGTGATACCATTGGTTATTGTGAGGTAATGGGATTTTGCCAGATGCATTGCTGTGCTGCCAGCTTTATACTTGGCTTTTGTTTTCCAATTTTAATGCTTAGGCAATATTAATTGATTTTTTTTTTTTTTGCAATATTTTGCTTTGATTTTTTTTTTCAAATGTTGGAAAGAAGCAAACACTTATACACGTAATAACTGAATTAATCACAACACTTTATTCGGCATTTATTTAATTATTCATAAGATTGTCACTGAGCCTACAGTCACTGGTAGACCATACAGTAGATTTTTATGAAATAATGGCAGATATTTGTTTTTATTTTGCAAATTGTAACAGGCTTATAATCTTACTCCCATAAAAATGGCTTATTTACCTTTATTTTTAATTTAACATTTAAACCTTTCGTGTCAACTTTCTCAAAATACCACTCAATCAATAATGATACTGCTTGTTGACCTTTGACAAAATGAATTGTATTTCAACAGATAATAATATTCACCAATTTTCTCCTAACCTGCCAAACATTTTCATTGGATCAACATAAAGTTATTCTCATATTCCATCATTTATTGAAACTTATACCAAATGTTGTGTAAGTTGGAATACTTATAACTTTATGGGAAATTTTCATGTTACTGACGGATAGATTTCTCTGGAACAAAAGGGTGAAACTCTCCCCATGAGCTTTGTCCAATATGTCACAGTTGTAGTGTTTTGTGTGTTGCGAACAAGTAGTGTGAAGAGCATTTATTGGTTAGAGAAAAAGTGGCCAGTGTGTTGTTTTATTTGCTTTAAAGAATAAAATGTGGCTGTACAATTCCAAAAAGGGCTGCTTTCAGTTTTGGTAATAAGCTTAGAAGGACCACTCAGTCATTTGCTTAAAGGGATCTTGACGGAGTCGATAAAATACATAATCAAAATATTTAAATGATGATATTCCTTAAGATTACAAATTGAGGTTTTCACAATGCTGTCACATTTCCATTTGACTCTAAAGAAAGCTTGATATCAACAGCATGTTGCATTCATCTGCTATATGCAGTGTATAACATTTTGTTACAGGGTCTCCCAAAATGTAAAGAAAATATCGTATGATAGTTGATTCAAAGTCCTATTCAAACGTAATGAGTTGCAAAGGGGAATTGTCACATCTTGAGGAATCCCAGTGAAGTCAGTAAAGTTTGTCATATATCTTTATTTCAGATGTGATGGCACGCTCACGCTCCCTTCACGGCAACTTGGCATCCACACCTGCTGCTGAGCGTCAGCAGAAAACCCGCAGTTTGTTCAGTGCTCTTTCCAAGGAGATGGAATCCCAGTTTCAGAAGAAAGAGGACCAGCCACATGCATTCAAAGGACGGAACTCTGGTGCAAATGATGCTGTGGCAACACAGGAGGAGAGTTCTGCTCTTAATCTAGGTGGCAGCACTAAACAAGACAAGCCTAGTAGAGCCACCATTGAAGACAAGCCAAGTGGGGATGTTGTGCCTGAAGATAGCTCTCTAAAACAAAAACAACAACAACAAGAGCACATTTCTGATTTAAAGGCAGAAAAATCTGATAAATCAGAAGAGCATGTTACGCCTCCGCCATTTGACGGGAAAACAAGTGAAGGGGGAGCATCGACCGATGAGTTTGAGTTTGTAGATGAAGAAGATGTGGTGATGGTGTAAGTGTTAGAATCAGAGTGAGGTGAACCCTGGAACTTTCCTCCACCTCCTTCTTATCATCATTTTGCCCATTTTTCCACGAAATCATGACCAAAAAGGACAACCTTCTCATCCCCAAATCAACCAATAAAAATAATTACCAGCATGGCCATAAAGGTCTATGAAAACCATTTCCTCTGTATCTAGGGATTACAAATTTTGTATTGAAAACAATGTCTCTGTGGCTAATAATATTTGTTATATCCATCATATTGCTTTTCATATTATTTATAAAAGACAAAGGTATTATCTAGTATTTCAATCAACAGATTTCATATTTATTGTAATATTAGAAGAAAGATAAGCATGATGTGCATCATCTTGTAGAAATAAAAGTAAGTGGTTGATATGCTATAGGTTAAGGTTTATAATCGGGCATACAATTCAAAGGTACCATGTATAGATATAAAGTATAGCCAATTGTATCATTGTTCATTATGTTTATAATGCCTGTTTTTACTTGGCTGTGCACAGAGCAAAGGTTTCTCATGGCGTGCTTACACAAGGTCATAGATGGGGATTGGACTGTTCTTGTCCCTGTGGTGTCCCCCTATGTAAACTAATCATTGGTGATGTCACTTGGTATATTCAGGTTTAATTTGGTCATGATGTTGATGCGCCCACAAATATTAAACACAATTTAAAATCTTTACAGACCACACAATTTTTTTTAATTCGTTGTGAAAGCTTGGCAACTGATGACCAGGTGATATTTTACAGGGTGATATTTCAAATATTCAGATTGTTATCTTCTACTTGCCTTATTGACAGTTATATTTTATGAGATGAATATAAAATACAGGGATAATTTTGTCAATATAAGATTTGCCAGTCTTTACATATGATGCTTTCAATAGTTTTACAAGTCAGGTCCCAGCTACTGAGAGTAATTTTTCAGTAGTTTATGTTTTTCACATGATATTTAAGAGTTGATGAAAGGGTCTATCAAGGTTGAAGTCCCATTTATTTTTAATTTATTTTAGTTATTTATTTGATTATTTATTTATATTGGTAAATATGGGATTCTTTTGTGTATGTGATTTCATTAATAAAACGATGAACTGATTTCAGCATCAGTATTGTTTTAGAAGGTATCAATGTTGCAATCAACATATGCAATGTGTTTTCAAAAAGGATTTAATCAATTAATTATTAAAAGTTTAATTAGTGTTCTGTGATGGTTGTCAGAAATACTGTATAACAATGAATTAAAAAAGGGTTGTATAATTGCTTTAACTATATTATACCCTACTGGAATTTTGCCAAAAAAAAATTGTTTATTTGAATTTGACTGAAAATTATTGAAAATCACACTCATCTGACTGTTGAATTGAGAGTCTGCTGACATTGTCATTTTTTTATTAGTCAATATTGTTTCTATAGGTGATAAAAATTGCTTTCCTTTAGCCAAAATGACCAAAGTTATTTTGATGTTTTTTTTATACAAATGTGCATCACAGAATTGTTCACTTTGTAGATAATCACGATTGCTATACTTTGACATACCCAAGAATACCAAATTTTCCTTTCACTACTTATGCTCACTAGCACTTTTAACACAAGATCACACATGTAAATAATACGATAGACAGTAGCTTATAGATTAATATAAACTGGTATCAAATTGACTGCAGTCCTGCTTCTTTGTTTGTACATTAGATGGTTGTAATCATTTATTATTATTATTATTATTATTTTTATCATTATTATTATTATTATTATTAAAACTGTACATGCTTGTAACTGTAGTGTCTGGTAACACTTAGCTCTGTCACAGTGACAAGCCCAACTCACACAGTGAGACAGTTCCTCAGCTACCTGTTGTGAGATAATTGAGCTTGTAGCTTAGCAAGACCAAGTCTTTTCAAAGCTTATTACTTAAATACAATGAGAGATAAAAGTTAACATAAGATAATATAGGCTTAACGGACGATTTATTAATGTGTTTAATTGGTTATGTGTAATATATATAATAAGCAAGGTTAACAGCTGCTGCTTGTCCCTAAATGTAGTGGTGATCATGGAGTAATATTATGTATAACAGAATGTTTGTAAATATATGATTTAAAAATAATACTTTTTAAAACAAAAAACAATCCTTGAATATCCCTCAGTGTTGCAAGCTGTAGGTCTTCATAAGCTACAGTATCTTTGTATGGGAGCCTTACGTAGCCAAAACATTCCGATGATTTGCTGTATTTACAGATGTACAGTTAGAATTAGACATTGTTAGCAGGTGAACTGAAGTTTAGTCCAAAACTGTATGTGGTCTTTCCAGTGGACTAAATAATTGGAAGAGATATCAAGGCCGGAGCATATTTAATACATAGATACTCTATGTAGGTCACTGCCCCAGTAAAGGTGTCGCTGTAATCGAGACATCTGGAAACGCGAGTTGTAAGTTAGTCTGGGTGCATGTGACCACGCTCTTGACTGTACTGGTAGTTCCAGTTTGGGAGGGTTGAACTTTAATGTCAAATACACGTATATAAATATATGCATATGGTCAATAAATCAGGATTTACTTTAACATTGTAAGAAGTATTGTGCTTATCGAATAGCTTGGGGAGCTCACGCAGTGTTTGCCGGCTTTTCTGCAGCCCTGGCTTTATTCATCATGGATCTGCTGGTTACTAGATTTAGGCTTCGTTCACATGCAATGTCTATTTTCTATTTTCTGTTTTCGGTATGTCTTATGATCACGGTCTGTGCACTGAATATCCCGCGGCGTAATTACTGGCAGCGCGAGCCAGTTACTATAAGTTACTATAAGTAGACGACGTTAAAGGTATACTGTGTGCAGTTGAATATTTCTGAAAGTCATATTTTCTATGTCAACGTATCCTGAAAAGCCACTGATCTCTCCTAATTCAGACCTTAAAGCTGTGAACCTCTTTAAAAAAAGTACCAAACGTCGGTGGTTCCCTTCTGAAATGTCCAGAAAGACATAGTGACCTGTCATTTAGAACTAAATCAACCAATTTAAAAATGGAATAAAACAATGAAGCCAAGTACAAGGACGGGTCGAGTAATGACTCGTGAGTGGGAGACAAAAATTTATTTCGAGGAAAAATCGCGTGTACCGGTAGAGTACCTTTTACTTTTCATGTGTGTATTCTACTGATAACTGCCAAACGAAATAAACATCGTTCAAATTATCGTTTTAAAATGGACACCGCAAGCAATTATTTTAATTTTATAACACAAATTTGAGAGAGTATGGCTCACAAGGTATCATTTTGACCACAATTATCGCAGACTAGAGCCAGCTAATTTGCGCGATTGCGAATTTGCCGAGGGTAACATTAAAACCGTGTTCATCATCTCGTTTTTACTACTCCATTTACGGTTAAATATATATATATATATAACATTAAAACCGTGTTCATCATCTCGTTTTTACTACTCCATTTACGGTTAAATATATATATATATATATATATATATATATATATATATATATATATATATATATATATATATATATATATATATATAATTCATGCCTCAAGCATGGGCCATCACATTAATATATCCCGGAAATAACCTGGATAACTCTGTTTGGCTTACTTGGAGAATATGTACAAATAAAGGCAATTTCGGCTTCCACTTAGATCGATATCTGTTGTGGATTTAAAGTAATTAAGCGAAATTGCCTTTCAGGGAGGTATAAGAAGGAAATGACAGAAAAGCAGACTTGTTTTAATATCTCCAAAACGGTGGATTGCATTAAGCTTTAAATCCATTGAAAAACCAATAGAAATACAGGAGTCGTTTTTAAAAAGATTTTTTAAAAATATTTTATTCATGACTTCAGCCATATTTTAATCCAAGTTTTTTTTTTTACTTGTATAGTTCTAAATTACTATTTCTGTATAGTCATTTGTATTATATCTTGCTTTCCATATAGTACATATGTTTTAAGAACTCTTGTGAAGCCTGCTGGACATATTTTTATGGATTATAGACTTGAATTTATTAAATAACGAATGCTGTAATGTTTTGGTGAAAATGTATTGTGCATTGAAAAAATGCCACTTAGATTGACGAATAGTTTGCCCACGCGCTCTTCTCGATTCTGGGAATTTTGAATTCTTGGAAATGGCAACATGGCTCAGGATTTTGTTAGTCTGATTAATTATTTCTTGAATTAAGAGCACTTACTGTTTTCCAACCCTTTTGGTATATTTTCCCTTCGGGTTGGACGATTAACGTTACTGTTTAAAACCGGATATTAAAGAAATACCATTAGAGAATAAAACGTTTTTGAAACGCAGAATTATCTGTTCCTGATCTCAGAGATGTCACTCAATTTCACTAGTAACTGTTTACGATTCACATTTATACAGGTTTTCTCTAATTGAGGAAATGAAACACTCGCAAGATATCGAAGGATAGGTGATTACGTTTTTGGGCAGTTGGATGCCGCCTGCATAACATGCGGGTTTGCGTATTCTTTCTAATTTGGTGCATAGCATTATAATGATTAGCAACTAATGAGATATCAAAGCACAGCTCCTATTCGTGCTCTTGTTAATTCATGTTAGACCTCTATGCATTTCAAACATGAACAGTCAAAGTAATAGCATTTATAAACATTTCCGTGAGGCGTGGCGTAACGATATTGGTTATATAAGGCAGGGAATATTATATCGGATATAATTCCCTGTATAAGGCAAGATTATTTTCACCAGGTTGTATTCGCAAGTCACTACCGTAGATTCGTGAATGCTTTGCCATGAGGAAATGAAGGATAATGCAGTAAGGTAAATATGCCAGTTTTCTCAACAAATTCTTTGTCATAAATATAACAGGTTTGGCAAATTGACGTGTGTCGACTTTCCGATTTTGTTGTATCGTACTGTACATTAACATAGCAACTAATCCTTTCAATTGATAGATGTATGTAAATCACAGTTTCATGGTTTTTATATAAGTCTCTGCAGTTTTCCCACCAAATCGTGGAGACTATTTAAAAAGACAAGGATAAATGTAATCTAAGAACCAAAGCTAAACAAAGAAAATGTATCGCATTGATGATTTTTTTACCATGTTCATCTATTAAGAGCCGATTGAAGCTGTTGCAAGTAAAGTATGTCACATTGTTACAGTATGAAGTCAGAGGAAAAATTTCAATTTGCTGTCGAAAATGTCGGAAAGTGATTGTTTCCCTTACGGACTGCTATATATGCGGTACTTTGTCAAGAAATGAAATTACCTACAAATTCAAAGATATTCATATATCCAAGATGTAAGGGTGACTGTTGATAACTACGTAGCACTGTCGTAAAGAGTTAAATAAAAAGGAATGGAAAACATCCGAAATAGTCCAAATTTTCGCGATTTACAGTTAATTCAAGAAGGATATATCGTTGAATTTGAAGTCGAGTTGTGTCACAAGTAATGACAGACTAGCGAGGGCGGTTTTAGACAGGTTTACGATGCAAGCTTACAGAATTTATCGAAAAATATTCTTCTGGTTGTTTTCTCATATGCTCTGTAGGGTTTTCTGTTAAAATCTTCAGAATTGCTGTTCGTTATATATAAGTCAGATAGTACGTTTTCACAATTTTTTGCGTGTTATTTTGGCACCCCTTTTTTAGACAGCATTCCTGGCGCATATAGTTTCACCGTTGTTGCGTATGGCATATCCCACCTCATGCGTTTTCTCGCAAGTTTTTCAATCTCGGATGACGTCACTAGAACTGCCAGCCTATCTCGGATGTTTTATATTGAAGTACGTGGGTAAAAACTCCCGCAGAGAGCTTGGGAACACATGTCAGAACCGCTGCTGTTTAATTGAAGGCATTTAGCAGGGTCTAACTTTACTATCTGACATAGAACTTAATCTCCATGGCAATTTCAATAAAATTAGTGATAAATCATCTCATCTCATATACTACCAAACCAAACAAGTCGAACTTGTTCTCGTTGTTTTGTATTCATTTGTTTATTAATTTTTAAAAAAATTATCTCTTTTTTCGGTCATTATCGTTATTTTGTTTTTACTGAAGCAAGTAGCTGTACCCATCGCGTCTCTCGACAATTATGAATGCCAATCAAACTATGTTTTTTTCCTTCAACGTGCTTTAATTACCAGTTAGATAACACGTACGTATTTGAGAGAAAGTCGCTCAGCATTTTTTTTCTTTTCAATTCAGCGAACATTGCCAGATAATAAAGATAAATAGATGTTCTGAAAAACATCAAAGTACCAGAGAATGGAAGAATGGCACGTATGCAGTCGAGTTACAGTCAATCCCATGTCCATTTCAATAATGTAAGGGAATTTAATGGAATATTACGGTTAGTTCCACCGCAGCTCTCCCCCCAGAGAATAGCAGTCGGGTTTCATTTCTTAGTTTTATAACATGGTTTTTATCGACATAACATCAAGTGTCTGTGCCTTGGGATGGCGTTAACTGACTAACAAATCAGACATTCAGAACTGATACATTTGAGAATTCTTCCCTCTGTTATCCATAGGAAGAGGTTCTCTAAATGTGCAATACATTATGACAAAAAAGTTACTTTATCCAATAAATTGAAAAACGATTGATGCGCTGACTTATTGGACAATATGAACTCTTGTCTTTCGAAATTTGAAAAAAAAAAAATACAGTGTAATTATTTTTCTAACTATTACAAGGCTTTGACAAACAACTTGATTTGAACTGGTTGACGAAAATTTTTTGGCAGTTGTTTGAAGTATAAAAGAAATCAGCAAGGGAACATTACACTACAGGTTAAAACGATGGCGATAATTTGAAAAGGGAGCATTTGTTTCCATTTTCTATCTATTTTGCCAAACGGTGAAGTTAATGTTTCACACATACCGCCGTGTACAACTCTTGGCAAAATTTGAAATGGAATTGTACGAAATAATTACTTAACAAATGGCTTTGCCGGACAAACATCGACGCTTAAAAGGGAAATGAAATTAATTAACAGAACATAGATGTCCAACATAGACTTTAAACACCCCGGAACAGAAACATCAGAAACCCATTAAACAGATCATGATTATGTGGCAAGAGATACGGTTTGAAGGCGGGTTTACACGGGAAAATATTGGATGAATGTCCTATGAAACTTAGGGCTCGTTTCCAATAAAACTATGGAACTACGTTGATCGATCAAACTCTGCTGAATGCAATCAGACCAAAAGATTAGCTCGCTTCCTCTTGAGTAGAATACAGAAAATCCGGTAATTATACGAGTAAGTTGCAAACAAGAGGAGGCGTGTTACTTAGACCCCATTCCCAGAGATTAGATCGATCCAAACTAGATCGACCTAACTCCCTGGGGGTTCACGCTAAATAGCTGTCAGCCGAGTGGGCACGAAAGTTAATTACCCCCCTACAGCTTGTAGTAGGCGGGACGGACATTTAAGCCGGATTATCTGACAGTAATCTAGCGAGACTCCCCACGGGAATAGATCGATCTAAAATCTATGGGAATACGCCCTTAGTTTATTTGATTGCACACAGTGAGAGTTCCCGCGGAGTTTGACCGATCATCGTAGAACAATAGTTTCATTGGGAATGCGCCCTGAGGGTGGTGTGCACCCACACGATGTGCAATAATGAGGTAGAAACCGGCAGGAGCTATGCCGTGCACACGAAGAGCGTGGCAAATGGACATCATCTCTCCATCTCTCCAGCATGGCCCCTTTTATTGCCATTAAACCGCCTTCTTCCTTGAGTAAGGTTCAAGATCTTTTTTTTTTTTTTTTTTTTTTTTTTTTTTTTNGGCGCTATAAAACTCGTCGAAACGTACGAAGTATTGAAGACAACAGAGGGCCGCTTAATAAGAGATAACACACCAGGTTCTCTATACCTGTAAATCTGGAAAGTTTTTAGTGTAAACTGTGCTAGATGCACGTTCATGTATAAAGCAGTGAGGAGAACAGAATATTTTTCATTTGAGGAGTTTGGCTGAGCCAGAGAACACAACAAACAATCACTTGCGATCCTTCGAAAAGCTTACAGGTATTGTTATCAGGTAAATATCGTTTGCTTTATTTATTTATTTATTGCCTAGGGCGAGTTTTTAATTTTATGGAAATGCACTTAAATAGGTATTTCTAGGAATCTAAACGATGAAACATACCAAACATAAGTTTTTTGCTATAACAATCTTCATCAAAGACATAATTTTGAGGGTTCATAATGCTTTACTACAAGGGAACCGTGAATGTTACTTTTAAATCCACCAGATATACGATATTGGGTCCAGGCGCTATGAATGGAAGGTTGACCAAAACATAAAACGCAATCTGACGTAATAAGTGATAAATACTATTTTATAAGTTTTCATGTAGGTAATGAGCTTTCATGTAGGTAATGTAACAAAAGTTGGTCTTTGAAGCTTATATCCAAATTGTTGCTTATAGTTGGTTGAATTGTGTAGGCCAACTGACAATGAACCTTTACAAACCCAGTAGCTCTTAAAGCTAATTAATCAAATGGTTATTCTACGATACGCGTTAAGGTCAATCGCATGCATATATAGTTTAGAATCTATAGAATTCGACCATTATCGACGCAGCCGTATCTCACGGCGAACATCTGTGCCGTGACGTTCCTTGTTAGACGCTTGTAGTTGCTGCCTTTTCCCCAAAAAGAACATACCATTACAGTGTGCGTTAAGCCTTCCATAATAAAGGAAACTTCTACAAAATTTCCAAGATTTCACATTTTTACATTAACCACTTAGGTACAGACTTGACATTTAGTATGGAATATTTCAGTTTCAAAGGTATATCTTGGTAAAAATGCGTTCTTTTTTTCATAAAACTCAGATCTCACATAAAATATCTGACTGGAGAAGTGTGAAGTCAGGTGTGTCGCTACCAATTAACTGACTACCAAGTCTGGTGCACTGCTGCATTGTGTAATATGCAGTGATTTAATTGGGTAGTGCCCCTTTGGGATAGCCAAAGCTTGGCTTTGGCGAAGCATGGTGCTGTTAAAAAAGTATCCATATGTCGGTAACTACTGCATAGAAGAATTTGAAATGTAGCAAGCGGTCAGTTTTGCAGTGATTAAAATGAGTTAAACAAAATTGTTAATCTGTGCCAGAATGGCGCGAAAAAGACAGACATTGCCAGACAGATAATTGTGTCAAACGAAATGGCCAGCACAGTTTTATGGAGTTATACCCAGACTGATGTACCTACACAGAGACCACGGCCAATGTATCGACATCTTACCACCAGGGTACAGGACTCACTGTCCTTCAGGATATGCTGCTGTAACTAAACAAACCCACCCAGTCCGTTCAGAATGAGGGGCAAATTGTGACCAAAACCCGTTTTTCAAGGCTCTTAGCGAATATCAAACTGGTTTTAGCAGGTTAGGATACCAAACGACCTCTGAGGAAGCCACTGTAAACAGCAAAACAGTGTCGTCTGTTTCTGTAATGAATTGAGGACCATGACCCTTTCTGGGTAGAACACTGAAACCGCGTGGCTTTCTTTATTGACGTCAGATTTCACCTGTACCGCTTAACTGGTCCAAACAGAGTTTACAGACATCCAGAAGAGGCCTACGACAAGTCGTGTGCCGCTTCTGAAGTGACTAGGGTCATTGACAGCGTCAGTATTTGGAGTGAATACCACATTGGTGCCAAAACACCAATGGTAGTCATTGATAAAAACCTAAACCAGATGAAATAAAGGAATAATGTGGGGACCATTTGACTATCATATGATAGGGGGCACCTTAGGAACAATTTTAGGTTGCACAATGAGATTGCCCGTTCACACAGAGCACTTTTAATAGCAGATAACTGACAGAGCCGAGGAATTGAGCAGATACATTGGTCATCAAAATCGCCATATTTGAACCACATAGACAATACGTGGGTAGGTTATTACTCTCCGAATCAACGGCCTGCATGTCCTACAACAAAACTGAACCAAACTGGACAAGTTTTGACCGTTGCCTGGAATTTTTTTCCAGATTAAACTCTAAAAACCTATCCTAAGGAATGCCTTGCCGCTTGAAAGCTCTGGTAGCAGCCAGGTGAGGTCAGGTGTAACAGCCACCGTTGCTGTGACAAGACACTGACATGAGGGTCCTTTGTTGGGCGTATAACTCTTTTAAAGACGATAATTTGGAAAATATAGAGATCCAAAACATCGCTTTCAATGGTTGCCGTATGACCTAAAATAGGCAATGCATTTTTGTTCGCTTCACTGGCGAATACAATTGATGAACTGATGTCACAATGACATCAAAGAGATAAATAAAAGTTATTAAAACGCCATTTTAATCCTTATTTTCATTTATAAGTCAGCAAAATAGGAAAAAAACTGACAAAATATAATTTGGAAAAAAATATTCCATATTAAATGTCAAGTCTGTATTTCCTGTATTTTTAGTCATTGATTTTTAGGAATTTTCTACAAATGAGTCGGTTTCAGAGTTTAAATTTCTATTTTCACCCTTACGAGTGAAGTTCGACACTACGAGATTGGTCCAAATATTAGAAATGTAGACTTCAAGACGCGTGTTTATAGACCGTAATGTATTCCACAGGGATTTGGATATGGTGCATCTTGGTGATTAGGGAAAGAATCTTGCAATTTCTAGGAAACTTGGTTTTATTTCTTTGAAAAGGTCAAGAGCTCATTGTGTGGCTTTAATGTATCCCTCTTCAATTTCTGAGAACTGGCCTGAATAGAGTTGACAGTAATATACTGCCAAGCACAGGGTGATTGTTAATGGCTTGACTGCAACCTCCAATATATACGTTCTTGCTTATAGTTTTGAAAGAACGCAGGTACTAAAGCGGGGTGAGTTAAGGTAAGGGGGCGTGATCAAACAGATAAGTACCACTACTGAGGACATAATAAAACAAGTTTTTTAAGCTCACTTTGACCCGAGCAAGCTATCCTGGGCAGGGCACCGGAAATCTTATAAAGAGTGAATGGCCCCGTTAAGTTGATACGTGGCGTTTCAGTTAATTCGTGGGCTACTTTTTTATTAACCTTTTTCTCGTACATGTGAAAGTTCAATCGAATATGAAATAAGATGTTGAGTCTGAAGTATACAACTGGAGAATGTGAATAGTGTTTAAAGGTGCACTATCTGCCTTTGAAAACGTCCCAAAGTCATATTTTTCGTGCCAACATTGGGCGAGCCGAAAGCCTATATATGCCGCAGAGCTACTTATTTTTACAGGTTCAAACATTAAGAAAATAAATTATTTAAATAAAGAAAAAGAACCTGGTGTGACTTAAGATATTTCCCACTGAAATATACAAGAAGACATTGTGGTTTAAGTGACTGGTTATGCAGCTATTTAGAAGTGAACAGTTAAACTAGAATATAACATCGAAGCCAAAGGATTGGTTGATCAGCGGTTCGCGAGTTGGAAAATCTTTCTCTGAGAGAATATTATTTGGCAGAAAAATTCCAATAGGATACATTTAAGAAAATTGGCTGTCCGTTCAAATTCACCCATAGTGGGCACAAGAGAGTCCTATTAGAACTAATTTTACAAGACATAGGTGTGCCGTGTACATTAGAAACTACATGAACTTGGTGTCGATCTCGTTAAGTATTATGCTAGTGAAACCCGATTTTGAGATACCCTTACCTGAGCAAAACAAACACAGCGGGTTTCATTGCTGTCTAAACGCCCAAAACTTAAAGGAAAAAACTACAAATGACTAGTTACAGCACAGGCCGACCCACATATCAGACAGCTGCACTCTCACAATGACGGTTTTTGGAATTAGGTGGAATGTAGCGTTGTTGAAACGCCTAAAGAGTAGTAGTAAATACATGAACTTGTGCCGTTTTCCTTGCATCATCAGGCCATTTCAGAGGGAAGTTCATTTATTGTACAAAATGTTCATTGGGAAATTCAGTAACTTAGTAACATACTGCCACACTGAGAAAACATTCTCAGACATTTTAGTAATATTTGAATAATTAGAAAGATTAACGAAGATTAAAGATTAAGAATTTGATTAACGCACAATACTATCATCACTGAAAACTGTCCCTTTTTATTTTTCTTATTTTACAAATCTATTTTTAATCAGCCCTTTAAAAAAAAAAAATTATCACAATGTATGAGCAGTCAATAAGTCAGTTTCTTTACTGTTAATGATCCTTGGTAAAAAACAATTTCAATGAGTCTTTTTTTTCTGAGAAACGCGTGAAGTTTTCCGGATAATGTTGAATGAAAATTTAATGATGTGTCAAAATGGTGGCCCAAGATTGAGTTTTCAGGATAGCGTTGCCCTGACAACGGTTGGTTGCGTTGTCTAACCATACCTTTACATTTCAGAGACCGCCGACGTCTTTGGGATCATCAGTCAATGCCTCTTTTAAAAAGGGAATCGTGCCGGCAAGGTATACCACTTATTTCTGCGATTTTCAACTCTTTGGGAATGAAAATCTTCTAGTCGTGATCAACGGAGTAGTAGTCAGCGTACCCCACTGCAGCCCAAATCAGCCACCAGCGTACAAGGCACGAGGACTTGCCTATTTCTTGGATTTATATACTGACATAGCGTCCCCGTTTCATTGATTCAGGTTGGATGAATACCCTGAAAGAACACCTCAAAACGCTACTTGGTTTCTTAAAACCATTCTAAGGAAGAATATTAAGTCCATTTTCTGCCACGACTGTTGAAACAGAGTATCGCTTGTCAAAACGAAAGATAAGTTCACATCTGAAAATGTTCTATATTAATTGAACACGCTGGACAGACGGATGTTGGATGGATTTGTAAAACTGCATACTTACAAGAAGCTGGCATATATGTTATGTATACAGGAGACGTAATTCTTGTAATTTGGATACATTACATCAATCATCATCATAAATCTGCCAGATACTGAAATAAACGGGATTGCTCTAGTTACATGTAGCACATACTAGTTCATAAAAAGCTTATCTCTTCACGTCATTGTGCCCACCGCAGACTACTACATATAGCCGTAACTGACTCTCATCTCTTGTTGTTAGGCAAATGGCGTCATTATCATTCTAACTGTAAATCTGTTGGATTTTCGCTGCATTTTATACTTCGATATTCATTCTGATGATGTTTTTCTGTTGCCCGACTAGCATGTAAGTCGGCGAGAAATCAGAACCGCACGCATTCTTACGTAGAATTGTTTTTTTAAGAAGACGTATAACCCTACAACCCTTAATACGAGAAAAAAACAACTTGATTGATGATCATGTGCTCGAAAATGAGCTGTCAGTGGGCACTACAGAACGTCTCATTCCATGAAATGTGATGCATGGCATAGCATCCTCCAGCGTTGGCGATGGGATATAGTTAATGTCGATATAATCAACATCGTATTGAGACTCCCCCGAATCTCTTGAAGTAAAAAAATAATACGACTACGTACATTTTACCTGGTTCTTTCGCATCAAAGTATAGGCGCTTGCAAGGTTGTTTCTTCTGCGAATTTAGGCTTGTAAACGTCGTTTCATTGGGGTTTAAGCATTGGGTCTGTTACATCAACAAGGACCAGAATTGAGGACGCTCGAGTCGTTTTTCAGCCGTAAAGAAGCACCCGGAAAACACATGCAAGGATATAAAGCTCATCGATCACTTCAACTCGACGACTTCAGGCAATGATTATTTCCTCAACTTGGAGAGTTTGCGATATTTAACCATTGACGTCTTCTGAAAGCTGTCGAGGCCTTGTGTGTAAATTAAGACTGAAACCAGATAGGAATACTACAACGCAAGATTTCGGCTTTTTGTTTGTTGTTTAAGTAGAAGACAGGTATTACGATGACTTTAAACGCGACGTACAAAAACGACCAAATCTTTCTAGATGGCAACGGAACACACAACTACGATTTTCCTGAAACAAAAGCTGCGGATATGTTATGGAAAATAATGCCTCCATTACTCATCGCAATGGGAACGTTCGGGAATTGCTTATCTCTAGCCGTGATGACAAGAAAGTCAATGAGGGCAACACCGATTGGAATCTACCTCACCACGCTGTCCGTGGCCGATCTAGTTGTGTTGTGGGTGGGTTTGATGCGGCATCTCCTCAGTTCCTTCGATGTTGCAGATATTCGCGAGTTCAGCGTCTTTTCTTGCCAGATAACCAAGTTTCTGACGTACTTCAGCATGGACTTTGCGGCATACATTCTTGTCGCCGTGTCAGTTGAAAGGTACATAGCGGTATGCCAGCCGGAGAAAGCCAGCACCTTGTGCACTATAAAGCGGTCTGTGGCGGTGCTTGCGATCATTGCCGTCTTAATCGCCGCCAAAACGCTGCACGTGTTCTGGACACGCGGCAATGAATATCAGCTGGTTGGAAACGAGACGGTTTTGGTCCGCGTTTGTGGATATCCCAACGAAAGCTACAGGTTCTTTTGGAAGCACGTGCTTCCCTGGATCATATTCTGTGTGTACGTCATCGGACCGTTTGCCACCATGTTGGTTCTTAACATCTTAATCATAAACGGTTTATATAACCTAGAAAAGCGGCGGTTTCACAGGAACGGCAATGCGCCCGACAAGTGGGGTTCCGATTCACGAAGTTCGAATGGGCTTTTAGGATCCCAAAGCCAATCTAAAAACGAAAGAGCCCGCCACGCCTACACCAAATCACTGACCATCATGCTGTTGTCAGTGACCATAGCGTTCCTTGTTCTGTCCATCCCAGGATTTATAAACCGCCTTTTGCAGTCCTACTGGAAGCGGAAGATTGGCGATCCCCACGAGAAGGCCAAATTTGAACTCACGCAAGCGGTAGTATTGATTCTGAACTACGCGAACCATTCTATAAACTTCTTTCTCTACTGTCTGACAGGAAGACGATTCAGAGAGGAATTGAGAAACATCATTAGAGAAATCTTTTCTTTTCTTAAATGTTCGAATTAAGTTGACATAAAAGATAACTGTTAGTAGGAGTTGGGAGATTCCATGCAATTCTGTGTAGAAAATTTGATGTAATGTCCATTGCGGGTCGCCAAAAATATGACACTTTTCTGAAACATACCAGCGTTAACATCAGTATTTTCCATGATCTTATAGGGATTACAACCGTTCGTATGAGATTCATATTTCACAGTAAAAAAAAAAAAATAATAATTATAAAATAAAATAAAAAATAAACTCCATGTTAAATACCAAAACTGCGGTTATTGCAATATTCTGGAAACTGTGCTTGTCATCAGACCACGTGGACCTTTGTAAGTGGCTATACACGGTACCTCTGTAATTATGTCGTAAGAGATTATTTCAAAAAGGCAATTTCTTTTAAAAAACATGGAATAACTTTGAATGTCGAAATTGATTCATTAGACATTGGTAAATATTGGGAAATCATCGTTTACCCCAGGGAAATCCATTTTTATGTTAAAACGAACAGTTGTTATCCCTTTAACGTTTGCTCAGAGATGCACACTGAAGTAGACTCCAAGCTGATGTGGCCTCGGGAACGGTTCAACATTAGGCGTGTGAATCTGTTAACTTGATTGCACTCAGCAAGATTAGTGCACGCTAACTGGTTCTAAAGATTCATTGTGAATTATCCCAAGTCACTGGGCCAGTCACCAACTAAACATTACTGATCCCTACTGTTATTTCTCTCCATATCCTTCACATATACACTTATTTAGCATTTAACTCCAACCCAAATGGCTTCCAATCCAGGTGGGTTACTATTATAATGGTCACTTTGATTGAAATAATTACTACTTTAATTCCTTAATTATGCTACATAAGCCTTCCAGACTGAGAAAGTACCTTATGATTTCAAGGTATAAGACTATTACAAGATACAATTGAAATGAATCTTTAATCCTGGGTAAAGTACAGTGCATGGCTACAAATAACATTCAGGTTTTACCGTAAAACAATATTCTGTGCTTTAAAACTCTTCCTTTCATTAGTAATTCCTAAAACATAAAAGCAAAATAGAAATTAAATGTGAAATAAATAAACTGGCAAGTTAAAGAGAGCTAGTCAACTGTAGCACCTAAATATTCAATTTATCTACTATTATGACAGAAAAGTCTAAGATGTGCTAAATATTTTGAAATAAAAATATATAATTTGCAAAAATCTAATAAACAAAGACAACTAAAATGTGCATAAACTCCCTCATTTTTCTAATATTCGTAACATGGTGTAAGAGACAATCACATATAATTTGAGTTTATAAGTAAACAGTTATCTGACTGAACAACAAACAGACAAATTTCTCCAACTTGTAAAATGTGTTGACAATGAAACTTGACAATACTGTCATCATTATAGCACCTTATTATTATTTTTGAAAATATTATGGCTAATTATTTGTAACATGGTGTAAGAGACAATCACATATAATTTGAGTTTATAAGTAAACAGTTATCTGACTGAACAACAAACAGACAAATTTCTCCAACTTGTAAAATGTGTTGACAATGAAACTTGACAATACTGTCATCATTGTAGCACCTTATTATTATTTTTGAAAATATTATGGTTAATTACATTTTAGAAAAGATAAAATAAGACAGTTTTACAATTTTCTGACAAAATTTAAAGTCAGTCTTCATAAAGGAGATGATGGCTTTTAAATTACACTTGTAACATTTGTTAATAAAAGAAATTTAGAACTCAAATCAGATTCAAATGTTGTACTTTTTTTCTTTGGACAGGGCATAAACTGAATTTCCTGGGATTTTTCTTTACTACTTAATTTTGTGTGCAGAACCCTTAAGAAAAAATATATCTGGCAAGCATTTACTGGTAGGTGTGACTTTCTAACTTCAAGTTCAAAAGAGCTCCTCAGCACACATTCATTTTGTACATGCATAATAATAATTAGGTTTGTCTGCCCAAATAGGTATGCTCGGTGAAAATAAGTTACCAGTAGAACACACCTGAGCCTTTACTATAATAATAATAATACAATTTGCTGTAAGTGTGAGGCAGTCTGTTGCAACCTGAAATCAAATGTTCTTTGTTACTTAAAAACATTTGTTTTACATCCACAATCTTGACAATGATAATACTTCTTGAGCACCACCTTAAGAAGTTTCGACAACTGTTCTATCTCATTTTTCAACACATGAAGTGCAGAATCCAGCTCCTGGTGTAGTATTTTCTTCAATAAGTCTCCTCTTGTCACAGCGCCATCTACGGGATTTTGTTCTTTGTAAGGCCATGCAAACATCAATGCTGTCAAAAATGCAGAGTCATGCAATTTGTCAGAAAAAGTGTCTCTGTGAATACAGCCACTGCTTTTGCCATTGGTGTTATACATAACCGCAGGCATCCAGATTTTTCTGATTTCCTGAGATGCATTTGTAGCACGAGTGATGGACTCCACTCTCTTGTGGAGATTAGTGTTGCTCAGAGCCTCAACTAAGTTTTCTACACAGCACATGTGAGTTTGCGTCAAAGCTTTGGCACAGCTCATGTCAATCTGTGTGCTGAGGAGAGCGTCGTCTTCCCCAAGGACAGACAAACTACGTATAAAGGCAAACACAGCATTGTCCATGAAACTCGACTTCTGAGACTCCTCCTCCGCCTTGCTAAGGGTGACATTCAACCATGTCTCCCACTCCTTCAGGAATGTTCTGATCCCCTCAGGAAACTCGGACTTCAGCGTCACGCTGAGATGGGGAGATGTCCTGAACAGCACCATGGGTTCAGTTGTCTGGTTCCGTTTTATTATGCAGTATCCACGTGAACTTCCTGTTGCGAAAAAGTTATTTTAAATATAATATTCCCAACTGTAATTGATTTTTTAACAATCTTCACCTGTATATTTATGCAATTGTTTTCTCAAATGAAAACTTAAATCTTACAACTCAGGAATTAGAGTTCCTTAATAACTTATAAGTAATCACATCTTATTTCCTGATTTATTATCAGAGTAAATTATGCAATGACTGTGTCACCCATAACCCACAAATCAGCACAGATTTCTCAAAATATCAACAACTCACTCAAACTGGCACACAGCACAGTGGTCTACATACAGTGACATCTATAGGTAGAACTGCAAACTAATCTCAACTAACGCAATACTACTTCATAACAATGTGTCACCTGTTTCACTATCCACAGTCTTCATGGCCTCCCACAACAACGGCAGTGAAACCCAATGTGGCGGGTACTTAAAACGTGCCACGTCCATCAAGAGCACCAGGTCACGCTCAGGTTCATACGCACCAATGGGCGAAAAGTGTCCTGCACCAGTCTGCTTTAATGTCTTCCGGGAATATGAGCAGACGAGTACTTTATCGTCCACTTGGGTGAGCTCCTTCACAATTTCCCGGAAGTCTTTCAAAGAGGCACTGTGGTCAACGTAGGTCGTGACCACATCCAGGTAGTTGCATATGGCCAGGCATACAAACTCTCGCAGCGTGATTCCTTTTTCTTGAATGATCTGCAGAGGTACGCAGCATTCCAGCATGTCTTCATGGTACCTTAGAGAGGTGAAAGGTTGAAGGTTAGGGATTGTAGACTTGAATAATGAAATGCTCTGCCAGTTGTACACTGTAAATACCAGTATGCCTGGCCTCTTTGGACCAGGATCTGGCAGTTGAATTCTGCAAGCATTGGGTTGCTTGCAGAATTCAACTGCCAGATCCTGGTCCAAAGAGGGATGCTGCATAGAATTTGTGGTGGTTTCAAATCTCATCCACAATTACTGGCAAGCATCAAAATGACCAAGCCTTCAAAGTTTAAAAGGTGACAATCATTTTTCACAATGGAATCAAATTTAGCATAATTCTTTACACATATGTACTCTCTTGACTTTGACAAAGTAATTTGTTTTGTTATTTTATTCAAAACATTCAGAAAATTAAAAAAAAATAATATCAATATGCAATAAAAATAAAAAACATTAAGGCAGAATATCACAATGACAGACAAAATATTTTAATAATCCACACCCAAAAGATTTAAATTATCTTGAACAAATCATCACTGCCAACTTTAAAAAAATAAATTTACAAAACATTCTGAGACCCCACTTTCCTAAATTCTCTTCAGCATCCCATCAGCCAAAGTAAACCAAAAGAGACCAGGACACAGACGTCTTGTCCAACCTACCATCGCCACGGTCCCTTCCACACCCTCCCTGGGTCTACCGCCAGTGCATTCAGCACCATGACCAACGTGGACAGGCCGCAGTACGCTGGCTCCTCCTGGGTGCGGAACTGAGAGGCCAGGCTGAAATAACTGTTCAAATGCCCAGCGTCCAGGGCCTTCCTGAAGACCAGCTTCCCCTCCTCTGAACTGAACGAGATACAGGTGTCTGGTAACTCACGTCTGGAAGGGAGGAGTAGGGCAGGTGTGTGATAATCAATTGAGCAATCAGCAAAAAATGATCGATAAGTCAATAGATCAATTAAATAAATTAATGGGTTAATAAGTGAATATAATTAAATAAATAATTGAAAAACAAAACAGTAAGAAAGAAAGAAAGAAAGAAAGAAAGAAAAAGAAAGAAAGAAAAAGCATCATAAGAGCTTTTTAGCTGGGAGTAACTACCAAACTGTAGTAGGATTAAACAGCATATAGTATACCAAAAAAAGAAAAAAAAAATACTAGTCCATCATTTCTCTTAAAGTTTAGGCAAGTTATTTTTTCAAAAGTTGTACATGAGAAAATGCTAGAACATGCTAATTTGCCAGAACATGTAGCCTCATGCAAATCTCTGTGGTCAATTTATTAAATTGGTTGAAACTGGTCTTAAATATCAACAAAAATTATTTAATTTTGATGTTCCATCAGTAGCTCAATACTATAACATGTCTTATGTACTCTAAGATGTGATATTTATGAAAAAATGGATTTCTGATGATTTCTCAGCATAGAAAATGAGGCAAAATTTGATAAACAGCAAATATTTTTTTTTCCTTTGATGACAAGATATTAAAGTTGTACCTGTAGAACTGTGTTGGAGGCTGCATGATCTGTGTATGCTGATGAACACAGGGTTTATCAGCCTCTTGGCTCATTACAGGATTTTTATGCTCTTTGTTGTCTTTGTGGACTTCATCTTCTGTTATTAATTCCGTGGGAGTTTCTTTCTCTTGTATGTCATATTCCATTTTAGCTACTTTGGCTGCTGGGGCTGAAGACATAGTCCTGGCAAATTTCTGAAAAAATACTAAATTTCCAGTTTATTCTGCTCATACTATAAATCTCTTCATGCAGCTAAAGTCGTGGTTAAGAACAATTAAGTTCTGTTCTTTAAAGTTAGGTTTAACTTGAACCAGGCTGATATGGCCAACTTGTTGCTAGCCTTGAATATGCTAGCCATTATATAGCCCATTCCAGTGAGAAAATTAATTGTAATGTAGTTGGCATGAATACACAACCAGTAATCTCTCTCTCTCTCTCTCACACACACACACACATGCAAACAAACTTCTTAAAAATGATCAACATTCTGCAGACAAATCCTACCTTCACAATCTAATATCTGATGAGACCCCACCCAACTTTTATTTTATCTTTGTCCAGAACCACCGACCATGACCTCCACATCCAGGACTAGATTAACAAGTGTGGTGACCCAGCAAGCATGCCATGGTCAGATGAGAAATGTGGCAGAAAAGCTATTATATGGAAGCTACAGGGCTATATTTTTTATGGTTTTTTGAAAAGAGGTTCCTCTCTAAAGAGCACTTTGACATGGAACGGCATGAGGTGAATGTTGTTATCACCAAATTAGACCAAGTAGTACACAAAATATTTGGGGTTTGCATTCTTTTTTAAAAATATATTATTAAAATAAATAAATAAACAAAAAATAACAAAAAACATGTCATAAAATTACTATAATATCACAAATTTGGTGGAATCTATTTAGACTTTTAGATAAAAAGTTGAATTTTGTGGGAATGCCAGTGAGCTGAGAAAGTCCATCTTCCAATTGAAGAAAGCTTTGTTGTAAAAAAGACTTAGTGTAAATGGACCTAAGAATGTCAAGGCTCACAGAATTTGCCTTTATACCTGAAGTCCTGCATAAAATCTGCTGTCGGCGAAATAGTTGGGTTGTGACATCCAAATATATATTTGGTCTTATCTGATAATCAAAACCTGTTTTTATTGAAGTGTCGGCTAAGCTTGTGCCATATGATTGATACAGACCATAGTTACTGTACAGATGCTTTTCACTGATGATTCTTTAGTTGAAATTGATGGACTTCTTTCCAGTAACAGGCCACCAAATACACAGTTCACAACAACCAGTAATTCCCCCACTTACATGTCACTTAGATTTTACGTGAGTATGTTAGGAATTCTATCTAAAGGATAAATTCTGTGTCCTTTTAAGATTTTTGTATTTGAGATATCATTAAAGGCATCTCATCGTTGATTCTCACATCAAACTGAATTTTCCTTGAGAAGAGCTTAACCTGAACCTGCACTTGGTGTTGTGAACCATCCAAAACGACTTTCACTTTAATAAATAATTGTACTGAATTTCAGTGTAACAATTTTCATTAACGAATTAACTAATCTATGGGCTCCGACATGACTCCAGATTCGACTCGGTCTTTCACTTTACGTGCACAGAGAAGCATAACAGAACAACCTCACATCTTCAGATCCAAATCAAATGTGTTTATTCTATACCAGCATTCAAATTTTATACACATTATCTACAAGGAATCTATGTGTACAAGTGGCTGCTACTTATTTACATACTAATTGCTGTGCAATATTAACAGATGATATGCATCTGTCTCGGGCATCTACAGAGAATAATATTTATGTATGCAGGACAGATGTGTATGCAGGCAAATTAGATATTAACATGTTGACTAACTATGATTATACAATGTGGAATTGGTGCAGGATTCCACATTGAGTTAATGTTTTATATCATCTCTAATTAATTTAGTTCTTAAAGGGATAATAACTCTTATTACTAGCCAAAAAATTAATTTTCCTGGAGTAAAAAACCATTTTCCCATACTTACCAATGGTTAATGAATCAATTTTTACATTCAAAGTTAGTCGCTGTTTTTTTTCTAAAAAGTTTGGTTTTTTTGTTAAAATCTCTTAAGAGATTATAACAGAGTATAGCCATCATGGAGGTCAGGTGATCTGAAGACAAGCGCAGATATCAGAATAATAGCTATAACTGCTGTTTTTTGTCGTAAAACAGAATGTATTATATTTCAATGAGTTATTCACAATGTTTTTATTGTGCAATATAGATCTCATACGAAGAGTTATTATCCCTTTAATAGTTACTAGTAGATAAACAAATATAGAAAACATGATTAGGACATTTTCAAAAGGACCATTACCAATTAGGATTGCTCCTTTTTTCTTAACACCTGAAATTTTTGTGCCAATCACATGCAAAGCTTGTTTAGAGATTTTAAGATAGTGGTTTAAAGTATTGGCAGGAAAGGCTTAACTCAAGTTAACTATGATTTTACTTTATAAGTTTTCAGGATTTAATGTAATCCTTGAAAAAGGGAGAATTTTGTAGCACAGAATTTAGAACAACATCTTGGTCTGAAGCCTGATGGAGCTTCAAGTACAGGGGTAGTAAATACATGAACATGTAGTACTATTCTAAAAATACAGGGTGCCCCCCCCACAAAAAAAAAAAAAAAAAAAAATA
>NW_019775382.1:399608-423523 GCF_001039355.2 Lingula anatina | reverse complement strand
ATATATATATATATATATATATATATTAATAATAATAAAAATTTAAAAAAAAAACACAGAACCCATCATAATTTTATTAACAGTAAACTAGCTCCTACAAAGGTCGATCATATTCCAAGAAATTTGCTGAACTTAAACTTCAATATGTGTATGATGATTTTCCACAGTGCAGTTATCTTGGTCTGAACATGTTAATTTTGTCTATAAAGAAGCATGTACTAGACTAGTACATAATTGTATTATCTACACCAACTTACACGTGCCAAACTGCCCTCATCAGATCTTGTTCAGATATATCTGATGTTAATCCAGTCTGTTGTTGAACATGCTTGTCCTGTGTAGCAACCCAGATTAACCAAAGAACAATGCAAAATAATAGAATCCATCCACTTAAAATTATATTCTCTGAGTAACCATATCTTGATGCCCTAGTCAAAGCAAAGCTTGTTACGCTAAAGGAGCTGCACATAGACCTCTGCCAATCATTCTTTGCAAAAATAAAAAATGACAGAATTATATTAAGTTGAACTACCTATATATTAACCTGCAAACCACACAGAAAACTTGGGGCATAGACAGTTACAAATTTTAGTGTACCAAAATTCAGAACCAAATGTTTTAAAAACACTTTTATTCCCTTTTCCTTATCAAACTTTTAGTGGTCTGTGTTTTATTTTGAAACTTGGTCTTAATTGTATATATTCTATTTTATGCCCTTTGCTTTTACCAAATTTTTAGAGGTTTGTGCTTTATTTATCTATTATTTATTGTATATTGTACATTCTTCATCTTAAGCAACTGTTTTTTTACTTGCAATTTTTATTCTAATCCAGTTTATGTACAACTTTAACCTTGTAGTTGCCATATGTTAATATTATTAAGAAAACGAAAGTCTCAAAAAAAAAAAAAAAAAAGCCGATTTGCTCGCTGAACACCAATTCATTCAGTCACTTACCTGAATATCTTTCATGCGTCAACACATAAAAAGGGAGTGCTTACGTATGGATTTTCGAGCAATACATTTGACTGTCAGGACGTAAATTCAATTATTGTCGTCTAATGCCGGAATAGTCTACAGTGTAAATCAAAAGCAAAATGAAACGTGTTTTTCGGTAACGTGCACATGTTACGTGGTAATGTATCTCCAGATAGAGGAAAAGCAGTAATAATAAACAATATTCTTTTACTTTTGGATATGCTAGGCTGTAATTACCTTATTGACGTCAGTTTCCAGTACCCGCACTCTTAACGTTTTCTTCAAAATGCGGAAAACATCCCAGCGAAACATCAAAACCGGAGGCTTTTATCGCCCCAACGACCTTGACCTTACTTGACCTCTGACAGGTGCCCGTCACGAAAACTGAGACTTGAATATTTAATACAATTCCATACTTCATATATTGTTTGAAAAAAATATGAAATATCATCATGATAAAGTTATTTCTGTTTATTTTTATTTTTGATATTGAAATGATAGCGAATGTTTGGCTATTACTATTGCAAACATAACATAAACCTTTTCTAAGCCGCATTTCTTATAAACCCTAGTGACTTCCGGAATGCTGTTGTCAGGAAACGGTAAACTACAATATAGCTGAGAGGTCGGTCTAAGATATTCCAGGCGTGATTTTCCATAACAGAGAAAGTTATCAATATGGCCAAAGAGCAGATGCATCCAGAGCAGTTTGGTGCTCTTCTTCACAGAATAATGATGGTATGTATGAATTAAAACACGGCGCTTTGTTTATGTTTACTAACATGTTTACTGATTTATATTTGAATGCTACTACATGTAGTATACATACAGCTTGAGTGTTTACGATTGCACTTGGTTTGTCATCGTCACAGATTCTATTTCATTCTGGTTTCTTTATGAAAAAGTTACAGCGAAATTAAAATATTCCTGTTCTTATTATGAAGAATTACAATGTAGGATCACAACATTTATTCTATTTCTGCTAATACTTTTTTTTTTTTTGTTGAGAAAACTGCCATGCGTAACAGCTACAGTGTTAGAATTTTTTTGTACACATTTTATGTGAAAAATTCAACTTGAGGATTTTGAGATAAATAATTTCCATCATGCTATAATTTACTCAGCTCTATGGAGTACTGTACATGTGCGTTTATCTACCTATCATATCTTTTGGTACAAGAAATATTGTTTGAGGTAAAATAGGGGACAATTCAGAATTACAATATATAATGGTACTGATGTTTCTGTGTGTGAATCAATGAACAACATAAGTCAACAGTTGGTCTGAAACTATTTTCTTGATTTGACAGCAGATATTGTGGCTAGTAAAATAATAAGACTTGTCAAAGTTACCAGTCTAATCTGACTTGTGGAATTTCAAGTAGATGCCATACCTGTAAGTCAATAATTTCCAATATTAGTATTGGTAAATTTCTTCTCAGGACTAGTTAGTTCTTATTAAGGAGAGTAGTTTCTTAGGTCTGCAAGTCCAGTGGACTGAAGAGTTTACATACAGGTCTTCAGTTTTTGACAAAAGTTTTACCCATGTTATGGCATTCTTAGAGTTCAAACAGATTGCCAACAGATCTTACTATTTTTTTAATCATTTACCTTTAAAATTTTTTTACCAATTAACCCCTAGCTTTAACTTTTTTAGAATAGAATGTGATTTTTATGTAGCTTTTATCATTCATTTATTGTTCATTTTTAATACAAAAATTTAATTTATTTAATTCTTACTTATTTAAAGTTTTTTAACAAAATAATACTTTAGCAGGACAATTTATTCCTGATAAAGTATATCTTAGATGTTTATGTATCTAGATGTTTATATACATATATATATATATATATATATATATATATATATAGTATCAAATGTACTATTGCTGTCTTAGAAATCTTCAAACATAAGTTAACAATTCTGAAAAACCCTTTTTTGTTGTTTTTAGGAGACCGGTTCATCACAGAAGAAGCTAGAAATCTTGTTTTCTGCCAAAGGTTATTATAATGCCAATCAGGTAATGCATATTACATTTTGGACCTTAACACATGTACATGTACGGTTTTCTCTTTTATCCATCTCACCAACTTGAAAGAAAGAATATCTTAAATAAAAAAAAGTTGTTTCATGAAATAACTTATTGTCATACAATCTATATATTAATTTGATAAAACACTGAAAGTGTTGATTTAAGTAAAAACTGTTTCCACATCCTCCAGTCTGTGATTGATACATGTAGCATATAAAATATAAGTTTCTTTTAACATTACATTCTCATGCCATTCTTACAAGACATATGAAGTATATAATGTTTTCTGGCTATCAATAATGATGTATTGATCTCATGCTGTCTGGAGGTACTGGTACTTGACATTGATCAATAATGCAGTGCCTTTTATGATATGTTCCAGCTGAGATTAGGGAAATGAAATTTGATAGATTTTTTTCTGGCATTGAAGTTTGATTCTGTAGAAATAATGCTTACCTTTTTTCTATGCTAAGAACCTTAGAAAAATTGAACAAAAGAGCATTTCTGTATTGTAGCTAAAGAAAACAGAACTACGTGTTTCATTTATCTTCATGCACTCAGGAGTGGTTTTTTTTTTTTTTTTTTTACTTAATTTCATTTATACTTAAAGAAAGTATGTTTTTACATTTATTTTTGAACCAAGACAATTTCATATGTAGTTTATCAGTCTCACAAGCCATGAGTGTGTATATTAACCCACAGTTGACCTAGCTGTCTATCCAGTTAGATCTACCCTATATAATACTGTTTGAGAGAAGCACCAGTAAACCCTGCAGGCTGAAAAGGTTTGATGATGTTAAGCAGTTCGAAACTTTTCTGTTTGTTCCAGGTTTCTTCTATGCTCAATGCATTTGCAATTCCATCAGACAAAGTCAGAGCTATGCAGATCATGGAACCTGTGAGTAGAGCCAGGCACTGTTGTGATCAGTTTCACAAATTTTCAACAGAAAAACCACTTCTAATATCGTTTTAAAACAGATTTTGGTTTCTCTTTTTAATAACTTAATGAAACATTAATTTATTTTGGTTACCTTACTCTGAAAAAATGAAGAGAGTTACAGATCAGTTTGATGACCTAAATATGCTTTTGTTTAAAACATCTATTAGTAAATGGTATTTTACATTTGCCCAAAACATTGAACTTCAGCATTATATAGGTAGACTCAAAACAGTAGGAGATGGCTATTTATATCATCCACATCAAGTTTAGTTTCATTTTCATTTTGAAGTACCTTAATCAACTTCTGAAATGAAATGGATAGCATAAGGAAAAAATCCCATCTCTATCAGTTGTGAGTAAAGGTGAGGCAAAATACTGCTACATAAAGTAATATGCATTGATCTTTATTTTGTTTTTCCCCACAGAGATTGTGTCGTATGACGTGTGACCAAGCAAGGGAAATAATTGCTTCTGCCAGTGTACACAATGACAAACTCATTCTATTAGACTGTATAAAAAGGTAAGGGAACACAAAAACATATTTCATAATATTCACTTGATAATGCTAAATTATTTGACACTAAATATTTTTTTCATACTTACAGCAAATATATAACCTCAGAGTTTAGAAAAAAAATGCGTGTTCATTTCAGTGCTTAATTTTAATGTTTCATATATATTGCAGGGCATTAGTGGACTGCCAAAGCAGAGTAGGCGTAGAATATATCCTAAGTGCTTTTACTTATGAAGGAGATAAAATGAGAGCAATGTCAATTTTAAACACAGTAAGTATCAATTTACCTACCATGCAGTACATGATTTTTCTGTGTAGTTGAGAAAATTAAATTCCGTCATGTTATGCACAATAGGGCCATATTTCCCACCAATTTAGGTAGAGTCATATTATTTAATGTGGCATCATCAAAGGCAACAACATGCATGATACTCATAACAGCATGTCCCATTAATTTCATTTTGAGGTCACATTTTCTATCTGTGACATCACAACATACATATATGACATCAGAGATAACATCATCATCAGTGACATCAGAACTCACATGTGATATCAGACATGACATCATCACATTTTCTGTTCATTTTAGGTGAGGTCGGATGTGGCAGATGCTGTCCCGGCAGGAGGACACCAGGGGTATGCAGCCCTGGGGGGACTGTATACACAAGCCAGACCCCTGGTACCCCAGCTGTATGGAAGCATAGCACAACAGGTTCTAACTATACCGGTAGGTACTGGTAGTTGTTGTACAAAGAGATCAAACACAAATAAAGATAAGATATTGGTTATAAATTTGTTTACGGAATAAATAAATATAAAAAAATAAATAAATAAATAAATACAAGAGAAATAAATGAATGAATATATAAAAAAAGTGAGTGAGTCAATTTATTTAAAAAAAAATAAACAAAGAAGGGAAGTTACCGTACAAGATAGATTGAGCAGTACTTTGCTCACTTTCACCATGATGGTGTACACCTGGCAATTTCAGTCCTTTTATCTTTTAAATGACAGAACATTTAATCTCAAAAAACATATGGAAAATGAAATCAGTGCTGTGACTGTCAAAACCTCCATCTTCCAGGGCCAAGGAAAAATAGAAATCCCCCCTCAGGCAGAACCTGGTGTTGTGCCCTCGTTTTACACGGGTCACCCGTCCTACGCCTACCCTCCAGATAAATCATACCAGGAGGTGAGAGGGTACCCAGGAACACAGGGGGTGGAACCCTTCACATTTCAGACTGGCTACCCTGCAGGAGGACCACCTCTGGGTTACCATGGGGGTGCACCCGCACCCACTGGGTTTCCGGGGTTGTCACCAACTGGATATTAGTGGGAAATAAGATTTGTGACTAATGAATTGATGCGGGGCTGTTCAGGTTGTGTTCTACCACAAAATTCCAGGGGCAGATTGAGGCCATCTTCTGGGTCTTCTGGATTTTCAGCTTTACATTGACGGATATACATTTTTTCTGTTGGAAGATGGTCAAAAAAGGAAGATGGATCAACAAAGATAATTTGGAAGACTGTCAGAAAATATCTCTGGATCCGCCCCTGAATTTCTGTTTTGCAAATCTCAGTCTGGCTCTTGTAACCAAAATTATGATGATAAAGATGATGAAGATGGCGATGATGCTCAGAGTTCTGCTGTAGATGCAGAATCAAGCACCTTACAGCAGTGTCTGCTCTTTCTTCAGTTTAATCCCTTGACAGAACATTGATTATCCCTGACTAACATCCTTATCAAAATGAATATTTGGAAAAATAATTTTGCTGCAAATGACATATTTTCTCGGCAGGCCACTTTAGGACAATATTCCAAACATAGAATATTCAAACTCAGGTTTGGCTGCATTGCACATCTCTGGCTACTGGTGACTGGTACATGTTACATGGGAGTATTAAAATAATTTTCATGTATCTCAAACCTGCATGGTGCATTGATGGATAGATAAATTATTATTTATACAGAAAAAATATATGTATATAAAGCAAAATCAAGAGATATATTTGAAATTCATGCAAGACATTCTAGTTAATTTTAAATAAAATCTGTATTTTTGGTACATTTTTATTTTGAATGTAATACACAAAGGGCTGGATAATTTGCAATTATGCAGCCCTTATTAAAATTTTAAAGCTCTCTATCATCCAACTACAGAGTAGTTTTTTTTTTTTGTTTGTTTGTTAGCCCAGTAATTTGACGTGTATGTTAACGTGGGTAAGAATGTTAAAAAAATTGTTTAAAAAAAATCATGGATAAATTAAAGATTTGTTGTCACCTTGTGTTACAAAGTACTGGAAACCCACCTCAATCTATTTTTAGCATAAAACAGAGAGGATGCTGGGTGGAGGCAAGTTACCTTTTCCGTTCTGATACTTGGGGTACAATTTTCATACATTTCAATAAAAAAATTGATGAAAATCGTGAGTTAGTGATCCATTCATGTTCAGTGTAGAGGGAGCTGCATATATAGTTAAGGGCCATGCTGGGTACAATTTTATTTTATTAAGAGATTGAATAAGATGAAAGTTGTAGAAAGCACCAGTCCTTCAGATTGATAAATGTAGCATGGACACAAGTAAACTTTGTATTCTCAAAGGTTTACAACTTACATTTTCTTGTTAGAGTAATTTTTCATGTGAGAACAATTTTTCTATCAATTGGTACAGCGATTACAAAATTTAATTGATAAAGTGACCAAAGGGATATTATCATGCAAACAACTGCTTTAATTAGAACTTGTTGTAAAAGCTCGTGTGTTGTTTTTTATGTACCGAGTTGTGTAAATAAGCTTTTATGTGAATGATCTAACTTTTGTATATAAATGTTTCTTCTAAACTTCAAAGAGGGCTTGTTATTAAAAATCGGAGGAAACCATAAAATTCAACTCTAAACATGACTTTTTATTTCTCAGAATTTCAACAGATTTTATAATTCCATTATGAAAGAGTGTAAGTATCCATCACATAAAAAAATAATAAAAACAATGTTTCCATAAGGCAAAATAGAGAACAGATTATATGAATTGTATAAATAAATAAATAAAATCCTGTTAAAAAGTCTATTCTAAGGGACCTGCCTGATCTGCTAAATATGCAATTGGACCACATAAATGGGCTTCAACCATAGGTTCAAATCACTCATATACAATTTCCTATAGGTAGTAAGCTTGTGCATAAAATGAACATAATTATATATTCTGCTGGTTGCATGTCATCAGTTCAAGAACAGAAAAGCAGATATGTTGATATTGTTGAGAAAGCACCTTTTTATCTACTTCGCTTTAAATAAAAAGTGGGGAAAAAACAAAAAACAAAAAACAAAAAAAAAAAAAAAAAAAAAAAAAAAAATCCATTCATTTTTGTAAGTAATTGCCATTTCTTGATTCTTGATTACATGAAATATAAATGATGTCTTTTGTTTTCAATTCTAGGATAATGTGCAAAAATGCAAATACATTGCACTTAAATAAGGGTGTAAATCAATGTTTTATATACAGTGCTATTGCTATTATTAATAAATAAAATCTACCAGTTACTCATGATCATGTAAAGCAGCAAAAATCCACATCTTTCAACTGATGATGATTAAACTTCACAAAAACAAGACTTTTGATAAAATCTGATGTTTTTGGTCCACAGTTTGGTGGTGCACCTCCACTGCTCATCTATCAGCACATTCAGCATGTGGGAATCTAAGAATTGAGCAGAATCTCTGATCACCATCTCTCTCAATTCCTTGCTCAGTTTCACACAGCCTTTCCTAACTTCTAAAATGAAATGCTTCTGCTAAAATTTACCAGTAAATCACCCAAATCACTGGTATGTCAATAGAAAATAGTGCTGACTTTGTGAAACCAATCTAAATTTCAAAATTTACTGGAAACCAGCCAACCAACCCAGTAATCATCATCATCACACCTCTTGCTGTGTCTAGTAATTGCTGATAACAGAGATAAGTTTCTCATAATTTCTTAACCTTGGGATGAGAGCAACAGAGCTTTAAAAAAAAGACTCTAAGACTTGTCAATTTACTCAAATTTCAATTGACCATACTCAATGAACCGAACTGGATGAAATTATAGTGCATTACCTATAACATCCAGGATACAGAAAATAGCACACAAAAACAATACATAGTCAACATTTTAACACATATTTCAAAGTCAACCTTTTGTACACTATACAAGTACTGTAAAAATTGCTTGCAGTTTAATTGTTGTACGATGCTTAATTAACATGATAACAATCACCTGTTGCTGTCAAATTGACAGCAGGATAAATTATATTTACATATGTAAACTAGTGTCTTGGAGGACTCGTAAGGGCGACAGACATTTTATTGCATTTGTTCAAAATTAAACATCAAATCTACATCCATTGAACCTAAACGTCTGACAAGTAAAAAATAGGGGGGGGGGGGGGGGGCATTTTCCATTCTACAGAAAAAATTCTGTGAATCCTGATGTGGTGGGTGACACATGCCCCTCAAAATGTTCAGTTGTACGATGCTTACATTATGCATATCATACAAAAACAATGTGCCAAATGTCACAAATATTACTTGTCAGTGAATTAAAAACCTCTTGTTAACTTTAAATAGCAATAACTTAATCCAGAATTCTCCTTGTGGAGAATCCCCATTTGATGACCGTGTTTTAATCTTGAAACTATACTGAAAACTTTTAGAATATCAACTTCTATTGCTTGTGTATTTGTGCTGTGTTTATAAACTTCTTTGAAAAAATTGGCAGTGAAGAAGAAATGTCTAAGTAGCTTCTTGTGAAACCAACTTACAAATTACAGTCTTGTTTTACCATCCCACCAGTGACTCAGGATTAAAAAGAGCTTATAAATATAACAGTTATTTAAATGCCAGATCATCAATTTTCTTAAGTTAAAATAAGTCATGCAATTTCAGTTGTTATTACTTTTGTTTACACATTACCAGGGCATTTGGCTAGCTGTCTTTTGGACTACCTATGTAAATTTTGGACTAATTTTTTTTCAGATTTTTGTTATTGGAGCCCATCTCAGTAAGGAAAGAAACTTGGGCTCCTTATTTCAAAATCACGGCCACCCTGCACATTACTTTATTGTTCTGCACTGCTTAAATCCTCTTCAACACTTTAGTAATTAAACAAAAATCAACTTCTTTAGTGGTAAGCAGATCCTGCATTTCTTTTTTTTTTTTTTGGAACTGAACATCCTTAATATGATTTGCGATTAGCAAATTGCAATTTTACCCTCTATTTTTAAAATCAAAGTCAAACAAAATGTCATGTTTAAAAAATATGGACTAAAATTATATGTTTGTGTTAAAATTTAAATTATCTTTGAACACACAATTACAATTGATTTTTGATAATAATAATAATGATAACAATAAGCACAAATAAAACCTTTCCTCCTAAAATCTACAAAAATTCTTATTCATCTTTATGCTAACAGTGGGACATCATCATCATCACAGTCAAAATCATCAGGAGCAAGGAGATGGGTGGCTGCCTCATCCTCTGCCATTGTTCCATGGTTGGGTCTTGACTGGTAACTTGTCTCTGAGTGAGATAATGGACCATGGCTCTCTTCAGCTGACTGTGTTGGGCTATACGAAGAAAGATCAGAACTAGATGGAAGGTCATCATCAGCATTTGCACCAAGGCTGTGTAATAAAGCTGTTTCACTGGATGAGTCACTGACAATGTTACTAGAGTTGGCTTGGCAGCTCTCACTGGCAACTGCCTCACCATTCTGATTTGTTAAAATGTTGGGTGTAACACATTGGTTTGGTTCATCTTGAGCAGTTAGGTCACAAGCGCCCCCTTCAGTTGGGTTTGTTTGTATTGTACTTGTGTCTGGCTTGGGGTTGTCTTCACACATGGAGACTATCACACTATCTGTACAAGTGGAGGTGCTGGCAGTATCGCCTGCAGATAACAAACTAGAGGCGTCTGTCCTATTTGGATCTGGGTCACCCCTTCCTGGGTCCTGCCTCGACGATCCTGCTGGATTGCCAGATGCTTGACTTGCTGAATCCCTACTTGATCCACCTCCATTTCCTCTTCTAGTTCTACTCTTCCTTTTCCTTCTCCACCTTGCCTGGATGTCTGAATCTAAAGAGATATTAACTTGGTTCATGCGCCTTCCTAGTTCAGTCTCCGAGTCCGAGTCACTACTTGTTGAATCTGGAAAAACTAAAAGCATGTCTCTGTGCTGTGCGTTGTTTGACGAATTTGCAGAACTCGTATTGGAACTAGCATTCCCATCTTGCATAGTGCTGCCCCCTCCACTTGCGGCACTTGGCTGTTCTGTTGCTTCTTGAGCAGCCTGTAGTTGTGCCCGCATCTCCTGCTGAACTTCGTCGTATGGGCGTGACGTTACCATTGCACGATCGTAGTTGGGTGGAGGAGGGCGAGCATTGAAGAGCTCCTGAAGGCGTGTCATGGGGGTCTCATTCCTGGTCCCGTAATGTTCATTCATACGCAGAGCATATAGTTTGCAGGTACAGCCCAGTGCTATAACTAACAGCAGCCCACATATAAGTGAGCCAATTACCGCTGCAATGATGACTCTTAGGGATGGCAAAGCTGAAATACAAATAAAATGTGTTAAGTTTTTTAACACCTTCCTTATTCGATGTGTACTGCCTCCTTTCTACACACAGCATGCATGCACACAAACATACTCTTCTCTCTCTCTCTCTCTCTCTCTCTCTCTCTCTCTCACACACACACACACACACACACACACACACACACACAGTCATAATTTGTTACGAATCTTAGACTGCATTCCCACAGATTTTAGATCGATCTATCCCGTGGGGAGTCTCACTAGAATACTGTCAGCTTAGCTGGCTTAAATGTCTGTCCAGCCTACTAAAAGCTGTAAGGGGGTAACGCACTCAGCTGACAGCAATTTATTGTGAACCCCCAGGGAGTTAGGTCGATCCAGATGGATTGATCTAAATTTGTGGGAATGCAGTCTTAATAAATTATTTCATTTGAACAACTGGGCCTATATTCTTCTCAGAGTGTCAAAAGCCTATGGATATTGTTGTTAGGGGCCTGTGATAAGTTAGTTTATGCATATCAAGGTTTTTGTCTGGAGAAAAGATCAGGAATGCTAGCGCTTAACAGGGCGTCCTTGATTCTTATTTGCCTAATAACTTAAGGATATTATGTAACATCCCAAGAACAGAATGCCGCAGAGTTTTAAAAAAAATTATCAAGTCATTTTTTCTTCACATAAGATATAAGGCACATTAAGAAACCCTGTCACAAAAGCAGATTGATGATATTGATGAGGCAGCAGACAAAGGACTTACATGAACAATTGACCTCATCACTGTTGTCTTGACAGTCATCAGTGCCGTCACATTGCCACCGTTCCTTGATACATTTCTTGTTTCTACACAGGAAGGTGCCGTTGTGGGGACCGCATTTCAAGGGGTCTGAAAATTAAGATTCAAGGGTTTATTTATCGATATAAGTATTTGTTATAACAATTACATTCAGACATGTTAAAAATCAATTGCATAAACACCAACAAAAATTTGGACAGCTGAGTTAAAAAATTGGCCAGACTTACGGACATTTTGCCAGACTGTCAATTGAAAATGGTAGCTCTAAAAATTTTTGCTATTCCCTTTGACCATCTGAGCAGATATTTTTTTCACCAGTCCTTGAAAATTTAACCAGTCATGACTGGTAGGACCAACAGTTTCAGCATGTCAGTACACTGCAATATCTTAAGTCAACCTGAATCAACAGAAATGAGACCCCCAGTGTGGTGTGGAGTCCAGAACTACCACTAATAATATGTTTTTACTGCTCTTTATAACACTGTTTATACTCACCGCAATTACTTTCATCACCAAAATCTACCTTACAGTCAACCGTGCCGTCGCAGCGTTCTTTCTCTAAGTAGCAAGATGTCGTCTTGTGTCCACAAGAAAAGTGACGATCTCCTGAACAGCTTGCTGCTGGAATTTTTGATTTTAGATTAATTGTAAGATATAATTTACTTAATTTAAAAAATACCTTCCTGTAAGCTTCACCCTTCCTTAAGGTAGCTAAGACTTAACCTGTTTTTTTAAAATTCAGATAATTAGTGAAATAACTAGACAGACAAGTTGAAACAATCCTAAAACTGATAATAAAAGGGTGCATCAAAAATATCACGTCTACTTTGGTTGTGGCATTTCGCCACAAATAAACCACAATTAACATAGAACTCAGACATATCTTTCATGTTTTTTTTCAAGTTGATACTATAACAAATATATGATAAAAAATTGTAAAACTAGACACTACTACACTGCAAAGGAAAAAGGCAACTAAAGAGGAAAAAAACACATGAGAACTGGTTTCAGTTCAAATTGTCATCACTTCTTTCTATCCAAAATACGTCTATCCTGAAATATTCCTCAGAATTTGTGAACAACCTTTTGAGATATCCTCTCCACTAATTAATATATAATGTACAGACATAAAGACAAACCAATGCCACTGATTACACTTAGTCTACCTTCTTAATGAGCTGAGTTAATAATAAGAAAAAGATTCTTACAACACTGTCTCTCATCCCCTCCATGTAGCTGGCAGTGCCAAGTGCCATCACAGCGGTCCTCTGGTTCATAGCAGTCTTCTTCTTGAAAACACTTCTCCTGCTGACCAATGCAACACCCTGAAGTGAAATAAAAAGAATCAACACATCCTTTTTCCAGTAAACTTTAAGATAGAATCATATTAAATTTTTTAAAAACAGAAACCAACTGGTTTCCCAGCAGAGTACATGGATGATGTTAAAAACAGTAAAATAAAGAGTTCAGAGCAAATGGCCTGCTTACAGCAAAGCACATCAACATTTAACACAATTCTGAAACAAAACCTACCCTTTATCTGATATCTAGCTAGGAACCCGTCCCTCGGCTTGGAATAATCAGGAGAGCTCACAAACTTCACAAACAACTCATTGGAACTGGTTTCTATCACTTTTGGAGGTTTATAGATCCCGGTTCCTGTGTATTTCCCTAATACACCACTCCTCTCATCACGACCATCGTAAACTGTCACAAACTCTGCATTGATGTCCTCATGAAGGTCAAACGCTTGGAAACGTAGCTGTATTTTTTTCCCGGCAGGTGCCTGTATGAGCCAGTCACAGGTTTGATCAGCTTGGTATGGCTGTGGATAGTTTGGGCTGGTCAGGGTGCCGTTACAGCTTGCCATAGAGCTGGTCCCAGGGAGAGCTAGGTCCATGATGTGTTTGCATGTGGCTGAAATGGAAGACGTGGAACACTGTAACCTGGGCTAAACTTATAGAATTTTTACATACTTTTACCATGCTTTTGTTAACACATTACCCAGGCATTTGTCTAGCAACCGTCTAGCTATCTTTTGGACTGCCTATAGTATATATTCATTTCAGACTCATTTTCTCAGATTTTATTACTGAAGTCAAGACAGCCCAACTCAGTAAGGAAAGGAATTTGGACTCCTTATTTCAAAATTTCTGTTCAAGTTATTGCAGTTCAAAGTCCTGAATATCAAAATCCAAAAGGAAGTAGAAGTACATTGGGTTGATAGGAAGCTATATGATCTTTTTTTCAAAATCATGTCATATGACCCATTGCATAAGGACTTTGTTTTTTTTTTTTAATTATATGTAACCAAATTTTGTCCAAATCCCTCCAAACTTACAACCTGCGCAATTCTCCTCATCACTTCCATCTTGACAGTTTCTAGTTCCGTCACATATCTGTAAGTTGTTGAAACAGGTGAATTTTCCCTGAGTATTCCGGCACAGGAATGTCCCCTTGCCACAAGGGGGAGGAGGTGTGGGCTTTATAATGCCTGTGAAAAGGGGAAACAGAGAAAGAATTGAATAATAGTATCTTGTAAGTTATTGTATGTGTGTTATAACACTTGAGTGTGGGGGATGAGAAAGAAAAGAACAAATTATAAATAAACGGTGGTACTAAAAAATAATAATTTTTAGGACAAAATGCATGAGCAAAGCTAAATACTGATTTATTGGATTTTTGATTTTGAAACAACTAAGATATTGTAAAAATGAAGAAAAACAAAACAAAAAAAATAACAAAATTTTTTGTAACTTTCTTTAGTAAACAAACAAACCAAAAACTTTTCAAGAAGTGTTCTTTATTCACCTCCGCTACAGTTCACTTCATCACTTCCGTCTCCGCACTCATTCCAAGAGTTACACCTCCACCGTTTCAATATACAGGCTCCGTTACCACAGTGGAATTGACTGCCGTCACATCTAGGTGATCCTGAAAACAAAACAGATAATAATTAAGGTTTCTAATCTGTGATTTTCCTGCCAAATCAAGTTTTCCTGAAAGCAAAAAAATCAATGCTGTCAATGACCATTGCACTAAGATTGGAGGTTTTATACCATTCCTACTTTTAATCAAATTCAAAAATAATTTTACAAAGAGTAAATTTAAAACTTTATTTTTGTACAAATATATTCCAGAGCTTGCATAAAAAAGGGGGAAAATAATGAACTATGAAAACATAAATATACTAAGTATAATAGGTTATTGAACAATACTGAAAGAAATTATTTCTGACCATAATATTTACATATGAAGTGATTCATTAATTATCCTTTGACACAAGCCATAAATGCCTTTAAAAAAGGAAACAGAAAAAGCAGTTGAAAAAAAACAATAAATTAAACCAGTCATAACAAAAGAAATGTCTTTAGAACGTGTCTGGTCTGAGGTGCCTGTACCATGAATGGGATTCAGTCAATTAAAAACATTTCATACAAAGCCATCTCACAAAGGTATGTGGTAATGGTCACATTAATGTCAACACCAAGGGATACAGTTATTTGCTTAAACGCATATATTTAGACCAAAATAATTTTTTCTCTGGAGCAGGATGTGATTTGAAGTAGTTGTGGGGAGAGGGACTTCAAAAAAAATATATATTATAAAACAAAAACAAACAAACAAACAAACTTAGTTAATTAAATTATAACAGAAATAGCAATTATTATTATTATTATCATTATTCTCAAAATTCATGCTGCAGCACCACCTACTGGTAAGATATCTCAGAGAGAAGCCCCTCCCCCTGGACTGTGAGCGTCCAGGGCTTGAATGAAGGTACATCCAGACGTGACTGCGCTGTGAAATGTACACCTTGGGAATCGGGTCATCTAGTTTCCCACAGAATTTGGTCGTAGGCAAGGGTCCAATTTGGAGAAAGTCTATACAGCTGCCATTGCTGGCCTTTGGCAGGTCTAAGTCTTCAAAGCTGAAAAGTTTGTTAATTTAAATTCAATTGAATCTAAATATCAATCAAACTGAAACATGTTAATTACTGATAAATGAACTTGTTTGATTTAAATGACAATCACAAATCAATAATTGATCATTTTGAATTAATACATTCAATATTCTGGCCATGGATCAATGCTGTTTTTAGTTAGCCAATCTTACTACGTATTTGAAAAGTGACTTAAATGGTAAATAGTACAAATCACAGGCTAGTGAAAAGGTTATTATATAAGAAGTATATCTAAATTTCTAGCCTTTCTTAACAAATGTCTCAATGTCAGCATTCAAAGCAATGAAAGTTGTCAGAAAAGTCTTCTTAACTGAATAATTTCCATTGCACCTTCAAACAAAAACTGTTATCTGATTTGCTTTTTGTTCCTGACCATTTTAATCATAGATAAAACTGTAAAGGCAGTAACACTGTGTTCAATCAAACCTAACTTGAAAAGAGAATAATCCAACTTATCCACCCATGCTGTAATATGTTCTAATGAGCTGTGACCACTGAATGCACCCGCAACATAAACACCCTCTCCACACCATGTGCCCAACAATGTCAGGGTGGAGATTAGGTTGTTGAGCTTATTGTGTTCTACTATTCGGATTATAAACACACACACACACAGACAAAATTAAGAGAAAAAAATGTGTCAAATATTTGCAGCATTCAATTACTTTCCGACATCATAATTCCTTTCTGTGCATTATAGGAAAAAGCACACATTGGCAAGTTTTTCAGAAAAGTATCCGGGTCTGCTACAAAGTGCCAAGTCCTTAAATGACAGTGGCCTTTATAGCATCTTTGCCTATGAAGTACTAATCTGTAGTATATCCTATAAAAAACTACACATCTACTGTGGAGTAAAATAACACTATATTACACACATCCATTTCAACACACAAAAGTAATTTGATAACAAAAGTGGCGTGACATGATTTTTTTCTAACATGAACAGGATGATGACAATGAGAGGGTTTGAATAAATTGCTAGTTAAACCTGACTTTTCAGTAATTTCTCTATCAAATTGGCAAACGTCTCAACCAAAATAATTCTACCTAAGCTGATAAAACATTTGTTGTTGTGAATCCTGTTCACCTGAACTGGGTTTGTTTCATAATTAATAACACATGTTTGAGTTCATCTTATTTCAGTAATGTATATATCTTAAATAGGTCACTGTTGTTCTATAGTCTTTTACAGGAATTTTAATCTTTAAAATGATTGCATGACAGCAAGATCATAATAAACTGAATCTGCTGGGCATTCATTAAAATATATGGCTGTAACACGTTTTTGAGTAAAAAAAATATACACTGACGAATGTATGTCTCCATCTGATGTGCAATCCCATTTAATGATTGTAAATTGTTACCTTTACTGTAGACGTACACATATTTATTATATATAAACTAGCAAAGTAAAGCTTATTATAATATACCTTTGAAATGACCTGAATTAACAAACAGACAAAGGCCAATATGAGAGAGAGAGAGTCTTAACAATCCTATTCATGTGTGCCCAACATGTTCCCATTGAGCACTAAAATTACATTAAAAATATCATATTAAACAGGACCAGCCATATACTAGTATCAGAAAATGCTTAGCAGGCATGCAGAATGGCGGTCAGACAGACAGACAGACAGACAGACAGTCTTACCTGATGGTGATGTTCAGTCCGTCAGACTGTATCATCCAAGCCTCACAACTGGAGTAGTTAAATGGATAGTTGGCACTCTGGATCAGCCCCTGGGTGATGTGATTGTACGTCTGGGTGTGGCAACCAGCTGAAGAAGATCAATGTTTTTTAGATTTCTTGGTTATTAATTTGGTGAACTTGGGGCCATTCCCAATAAAACTATTGCTCTACTGGGATCAATCCAACTCTGCAGGAACTCTAGCTGAATGTTGGATCAAGCTACTTAGAACGATCATTTCATGTGGAATGAGTCCTATGTAATTTACATTGTCTCTAGTGCAAAGATGTTAAAAAAAGTTTCTAAAGAGTCAGCCATGTGATGAAGACTCCTGGATGAAGGGTTGAATCATGATGCCTCACACATTAAAACACATTAAGTCTCTTTAGAAACATTTTTTTTTTGCAAGTTTTTAGTTGTTTGAGTTCTTGCAATGAATTGTTTAACTAAGGTGATTCTATGCACAACACACAGAATTTNTGTCACAGCAATCTCAGTGCAGTGGTCTCTTCAATACAGTTTTCATCTGGAAAACACACACAAAAAAAATTAATTATTTTTGCATGTGTATGTGTTTGTGCTTGAGTGTGTTTGTATAGTATGTAATTTTTGTGTGCCCATAACTTTATTACTTAACATGTATTGACACAGTCTTCGAGTGAAAATATGAATGCTATTGTCTATATTAACAATGAGATGCACTAATATCGATCTTTAAACCATTAACTTTTGAGAAATCATTGAAACACAGGATTTTTAGAAAGTTTTTCCAAGTATTATGCTTTATTAAGACTTGAAATCTTGCCCCAGACAAACATAGCATTGTATCTAATTCGGGGGACTGCTTCCTATGGATATATTAATTTGTATTATAATATTCAAAGATGCTCTATATAGGACAGGAGGGCATCTCGATAGTCCGAAGGTTCATTGGTCTGAAAAGTGGTAACATTTTCATCGATTTTTTGTTCAAGGGTTCATTGGTCAGAAGGTTCTATAGTGAATTTCTGTATAAAATATAGTTCTATATCCTTCGGACTATTGAACCTTCAGACCATTGAACCTTCGGACTATTGCTACGGCCCCCAAGACAGATCAAGTGTTATTTTAGCTAATGAATTTTTATTGTTATGTATAGGCATAATCAGAATGCAGTTAGTTCACAGATCAAATATGGCAATACTTGAAAGTATGCTGCACAATATCCTGACAATTAATAATGTACTAGTACGTACTATAGTAAAAGATTCCCAGCCTCACACGTGCATTGTCCTAGCTAGCAGAGGCAGAGTAATAAAATCTGGGCATGGGACATGCTATATGTGCCTTATGTGATAGCTTACATTTAAAACTAAATGGAGTATTCAGTATCTCCTTCTCAAATTTTACAGATTACATTTAACATTGGATTTTGTTTATAGAGTGCCTAACAACACTGTTGATATTAGATGAGTCATAGAGCACCTTAGGAAATGCTTACCAATTTACACAAGCCTGTTTCACAAAACTTAGTGGTGTGCCTTCAGTATGTATATCTTCTCAAGAAACTTCTTCACTGTTAGTTGCTCTCCACACATGCTGCCTTTTCACTGTTGGTCTCCTAAAACATTCTTAATTTGGAAAGTTGTTAGCCGTGTCACTAATGAAAAAAACTCTGAAACAGAAAAAAAGAAGGTTAGTAATCAAACAGCTACTGGTATATTATTACGGACACCAGCCTACACAGCAATGTAACCTAAATCATGTACCTAAAACATTATTTGGATCACTTGTTTTTATCTGAAACTCAAACTGCAATAAGAAGGTATAAATCAGTACCTATTATGGTCTGTCACTTTATCATAAACTTACAATGAAAAGCTTTTTGAATCTTTCTTACTACGTGGGTCGTACAAAACAGGCGTCGACACTATCAATACACAAAAGCCCTAAAATATCACTTTTGCATATATCCATTTCACTTGCTATGCACACCAAGTCAAGAAAGTGATCTTTCATCACCTATAAGATACTTTTTATTGGTCAATACACCCTAAAAAATATCAAATTTAGAGTTTGGAAAAATAATTCATCAAATCAAAGGCGACCAGACTCAAACAATTTACAAAGTCGCTGAATTATCAAATATAAATAAACGTTTCAACAAATACATATATTAAAAAAATCAGAAAGTGATCTGTACTCACCAATGGGTTTCATTTCGTTGGTCATTGTACCCCCAAATATCTTAAATTCGGAGTTTGAAAAAAATGTTTTACAAATCGGACGTATTTTCGCAGCCGGAAGTTAAGGTAGCCATTTTGTGCGCAAAAGCCCAATGCGCATCCAAAACGTACATATTTTGGCAAGGACTTGTTTTTGCAAAACAACGGGAGTTGGCCCTGATAAGGTGACACACCCTTTTCGGGTCTTCCCAGAGTCCCGGACACAGCATTTTACGTTTTTAGATTCTGCATATCGGCTAGTGACGATAGTTGGAAAACTGATTAGGTTAATCTCGCTATTCTGAAGTGTTTTTATTCCGGCTAAAGTTGTATTCAATTAAGTCCGATGTTTTTTTTTGTTTTTGTTTTTTTTAGGGCCAAGTTCTGTTGTACCCAATTTATAACCATAATTGCAAATTCCTCTTCACTCCGATAAATTCTAAAGTCTTAGGTGCATTAAACCAAAAATTCATTAAATCGCACATAAAATATGAAATACGCTAACTTACCTACAGGTGCAATATACCACTACATGTACCGTACTATTAAGTATTAAAACGGTTGATTAATTCGTGCCGGTTGGGGGACAAATCTTCAGTCAATTTTATACAAAAATAAAATATCTACATTTATGACAGGGAGAAAACTGTCTACCGCATTTTATTTTTATTTAACCACTTGTGCTACAAGGACACGCACGAATTGAATAGGCATGCCACCAAGGCTACTGTTTCTCACGTTTAGGGACTCGTTCCTAATGAAATTATCGGTCTGTGTAGATTGATCCCACTGCGCAAGGACTCTCGCTGAATGCAATCAGATTAAAAAATTAACCTGCCTCCTCTTGTTTCCATTGATGGTTCATCCGCGTTGTTCTGTTGATGTTTTTGGTACTTTAATTAGAATCCAACCAGGTTTAAATATGCAATATTTGCAATGCATTTTATAAATTCCTTGTTTTTTTTTTTTTTTCTATAACCAAGCTTGTGTTTAGCCCTTTTTATGTTTAGACACTCAGTATGAACAACTAAAACTAATTTTATCCTTTACTTCTGAGAATGAATGCATGTATCACAACCAGCATAATTTTTTTCTCTCATTTATTGCTCAATCAATATTAAGTAGAAAATAAAATAGTTAAAAAAGAAAAAAGTGACAGCTAGGCTTTTGTTTAAAATGGCTTAGAAATTTAACAATTATCACTGGTTATATGTCAATTTTTGTAGAAAAGTTCCCTTTAGGTCGACTTCTCTGAAGTCACCATTGTAACCTCAAAATTTAACTCAAGGAGCACTGACTGGCTTTACTTGAAGACAAAAAAATATATATATATATTCAAACAAGAAAATATGTAACAATTTTTTTTTACCAACCTCCAATTGAATATACTAATAAAATATCAAAAAGTCCATGCTGTCATGTTTTCCACTGAAATAATATGATATAAAACTTAGCTAAGAAGCTCTCAGACATTTTAATAGGTATAACATCTCCTTAAAGTAATGCAGACTTACGTTTAAGAATAATATCAAGCTGAAAAAAAAAACATTCAGTTAAATTTCTTAAATAAATAATATCATAACTCTCTATAAACAGGTTGATTTAGCTTATAAGTCTAGGACTTCAAAGTTGAAGTGAATATATTATATTACTATATTGATCCAATTTGTACTAGGGTGACAAATAACTAGGGGTGACAAATAACTTGTATTTCCATCTGCAAGGACACAAAATATATTTTTCTTTAAATGTGTAAAGATTTATATTCTGTACATAGTTAACGTTTGGACATATTTCTTCTAAAGAGGAAAAGAGAAAGATGGTTTAATGACTTCTCACGACAAAATTGTGGTTGCGAATACATGTAGCATATAGTTCAATCTACATATACATGTACCAGCGGTAAGTACATAGTTTACATATTATCATAAAGTATGGTAACACAAAGACCCGGTATCTAGAATTATATGTCACATGAAAAGAAATAAAAATAGTTTCTGAAGAACTTGCACTATAATTCTTCGAAGCAGACTGCATTTATCAAGACAGTAATAAATCAAAGTGAATAGTAAGCACAATGTCTCAGACATCTTGTCACAATGGTTGAGAAGGAACAATTAACACATTCTGAGAGGTAAAGCTGGCAAAGGGGCTGAAAGTGTTTTGGAAAATGAATTTTGATAGACTCAGTGTTTAGAATTTTAACACTTGTGTACTTCAAGATTCCAAGGATAATTAAGGCTAGCAAAATAGGTGCTGAAAGTATCAATGGAAAATGTATTTTCAAACTGATAGTGTTTTAACACCTGTGTAGGCTACCAATTCAGATCAATTTAAAACACAGTTTTCCTAACCACTTATGATTTTAATGGGCATATGTATGTGGCCTTGCACAATAATTTAAATATTTTTTCAGAATGATTTTTGAATATTTGAACTAGAACAAACTGTAGCGTGTAAGTGACCAAATGCTAACGAATATCAAAGCTTCTTGAAACATACACACACTGGAAGTGTCACCCCTACTGAACCAATACTTTGGGGGAGATAAATGACTGTGGAATGATATGCTCCTGGTATCATTTTATTAACATCAAATTTCACAAAAGAAACGGTTCTGACTGAACAATTCAACTGTATTGATATTCTGACATTGCTTATATTCTGCCTCTTCAGGTTAATAACTTTGATTACTCTGATTCAGGGTTTGACACTTCTATTGTCCAGTGTGTGTAATTATATCATGTTACCTCTTCCATCTAGAAAACACAATTTGAAGGAAAGAATGGTGATCGAGAAAATATTCAGTTAATTATTATAGGAATCAAATAAGAAATGAATAGTGCAAAATGTTTTGGAGCCAAAACAAACAAACAGAAAATGCTTTTACAGTTCAATTACATGGAATACATTGGAAAAGAGTTTTTATGTGGGAAAATGTTAAAAAAAATCTATAAATATGTACGAACACCCTTAATTAAATGGTAGATATTTGTACATACAATAAATTAACATTATTTGAGGTTAAAGGAGCATAGTGAAGTGCTTGCATGTGCCTGGATGAATTTAGTAATTTATATTTTCAACATTACCTCAGGTGTTGCCCGGTCGTAACTTACTTTAATATTGTGAGAGAAAACTGAGGAGTAAAAGATTTGTGATTGAATATGTCACTGGTTATCAAGAGTTACACATGATTTATAGAAACATTATAAGCTGTTGCCCTTAAACTATCAGTTATCAAATATTTGTAGAAAACCAACTTTCTAAAACCCACTTTGTAAATATTTGACATGTTCACTCAACAAATCAAGCAATATAAGAGTTTTCATGACCCCACCCAGGTCAGTGTCTTGGATGCTACAGACAGGTGTACATCATGTATTTTCATGTGTTCGCTGCCTTTTTTGTTACTACTGTCTCTGCATCAACTTTACAACATCATGCTGATGTCAATAATGATGTGTTGATGAAACTGGTTGAAAGACTGGACAAGCAAGAACAAGAGATAGCATTCCTGAAAAGGTTGGAGGTGGAGGTTGCTGCAGTAAAACAGGAAAACAAACAACTTAAGGTAATTTGTACTTTAAAATGTGCCTAACTGCATGATTGTGAATTTCTTATTTGTTTGGTGTCTTGTTTCTGTCAATATTATCAATAATAAACCTACAATCTTTGATACTGACATATCAAATCTTTTCAATTAGTCAGATATTCAGAAAATCAAGTTGAAGCTTGATGCACTAACTATCACTTTTCCTGAGCGAAATGAAACAAGCCTTCACCATGGAAACCATTTTATTACCAAGCGACAAGTGCAGCAGGGAAACCGTAAGCTACATTATTTGTTAGAGGTCATAATGGACTTTTGGCACACTTTTCTATAAAATTGTAACAATACTAATATAAATGTCATAAATCATGGTGAGAAAATACTGCAGGATTAAAGGGATATGGTTCCAATTTAAATGTGAGGAAGCATAAAACCCCAGATGCTTATATAATTTCTAGTGAATGTATTTTAATTATTTCTTCTTACCATGACTGTTATCAATCTAGCCTAAGTTGGGGTGAACTATCTCCTTCAATGTCAGAAAAATTGTTTACAAAAAAAAAAAAAAAAAAATGCACAGCACTCACAGTGGAACAATCCTGCTTTCTATGAAAATATTTTAAGTGACAGATAACATAAGAATGTATCCCCATGCTGAAACTGAGCATCTGTGT
>NW_019775382.1:372539-398270 GCF_001039355.2 Lingula anatina | reverse complement strand
TAATGGACTTTTGGCACACTTTTCTATAAAATTGTAACAATACTAATATAAATGTCATAAATCATGGTGAGAAAATACTGCAGGATTAAAGGGATATGGTTCCAATTTAAATGTGAGGAAGCATAAAACCCCAGATGCTTATATAATTTCTAGTGAATGTATTTTAATTATTTCTTCTTACCATGACTGTTATCAATCTAGCCTAAGTTGGGGTGAACTATCTCCTTCAATGTCAGAAAAATTGTTTACAAAAAAAAAAAAAAAAAAATGCACAGCACTCACAGTGGAACAATCCTGCTTTCTATGAAAATATTTTAAGTGACAGATAACATAAGAATGTATCCCCATGCTGAAACTGAGCATCTGTGTCCTATGTTTTAGTGGCAAGTTCAGGGTGTGTGCAAGGACCCCAGGGACCCCCTGGGAAAGATGGAAAGGATGGCAAGGATGGGAAAGATGGAAAAGATGGAATTCAGGTAATTTTACTCTATACATCTTCATTTATAACAAACTACATGACTTTTAGAATAACTTTTCTTTCTTAAATAAAATCGTATGCCATATTATGGTTTTTATAATAATTATATAATATTTAGCCATTGCTTCAAGAGTATGAAGCTGTGGAAATTTGACTTATAAACCTGTAAATTGGAATCAGTTTTGAAATGACGACAAGTAAACATCACATAAAAATAATTTTTGATGTATATGTTATTGAATTTTATCATTCAACTTGTGTAAAATGATAAAATGTGAAACCGTCCCCACTTTATATCACAAATATCTTAAATTATTCCACAGAACCCAGGTTTAACAGTAGAGAGTCTCAAGCAAATCATTGGACTCCTTGGATATCAGTCACCACTACAAGGTAACGGTAGGTCTGCTCTGTATATTATGGCTTAAAGCAGAAAACATTTTGCTACCAAATAAGGTCTTATCAAATGATGCCTTTTCTTTCTTTTTAAATATGACAAAAACCATGAAGAACAATCACTTAGTAGTAACAGTAAAATATCAGATGCAAAATGAAATGCTAATTCATATTTCAATTTACCTGTACTTCTTGGTATCATACAATTATTGATTTTGGGTGAGGTCACCACTGGGCTATGTTTGACCCCAAGTTGTGATGGTTGACTGATGCCTTGTAACTGGTAAGGTAACTGTAGGTGACATGCCATTATGACATACATTAATTGATTCCACAAAGACAAAGTTATTATCCAAAGAAAACTATATGAATTATTATCACTAAGATTTATTTTTCAGTTGTCAACTCCTCAAGGAGCAGTGTTCAGGGACCACAGGGATTACCCGGGAGAGATGGTAGAGATGGAATACAGGTAAACCTTAGTTTGATAGCTATATATTTGTCGCAGGTCAGATCCTAATTGCAGCTTGGCATAAACGTTTAAAGAAAAAGTATTTAGATTGATTAAATCATTAAGTACAAGAATGTTAATTTTATAGTGCCAATTAATTTTTTTTTGGTAAATTTATAATCACACCGCTTAGCTAGAATATTTTATGAGTAATTTAACTAGGACATCTGTCCATTATATGAAGACATATATTTTTCATTCACAAACAGGCAAAACAATTAACGACTAGAGAAATGGTAAAGCACCAATTGTACTGTCGTTAGTATTTCATATTGTACAAGGTCATGATAATCTATGTACCAGTACAGAAATAAATTGAATTGAAAACTGAAATTCAAGGCGTGGCAAGAAATATTATCAATGTTTCATTAATATAAATCTTACGAAAACATGTCCATTTTCTCAAGAATATACTGGTCATTTAATAACAGAAAAGTGGATTTTATTCAAGTGAAAAAATATTGACCTCAGCAACTTCTTTCACTTAGTGTACATTTTAACCTATGGGAGTATGGGACATTGAAAAAATCCCTTTTGTTAGGACCTAATACATTTTGAAAAAATGCAGGATCTGGATCCCCTTCAAGGTGCCTGATTACTAAATAGATTTGCTTTCAAATATTACAAAGTTTAAAGGGATAATAACTCTTCATATGAGATCTATATTTCACAATAAAAACATTGTGAACAACTCATAGAAATATAAAATACTCTGTTTTACTACAAAAACGGCAGTTATAGCTATTATTCTTATATCTGAGCTTGTCTTTAGACCACATGACCTCCACTGATGGCTATACTCTGTTATAATCTCATAACAAAAAAAAACTTCTTAGAAAAAACCAGGGACTATCTTTGAATGTAAAAAAGGATTCACTAACCATAGGTAAGTATGGGAAAATTGTTGTTTACTCCAGGAAAATACATTTTTTTTGGCCAAACGAAGAGTTATCATCCCTTTAACTATTTGGTGGCGGACAATTTATGCTTTTCTTTTGTACTTCTCATATATTCTTAAGAAAGTGCAAAGATTTTCTAAAAATTGTATGAAATATTAATGGACAGACTTTTTCCTAAAATCAGTAGCTTTAATAAAATATTCCTTTACTATATGTTTTTATCTATACAAATCCTTTTCTTTAAATAAAAGCATCATCATCCCATGTTTTTTAACTAAATTTTATTTGCCAGACCTGTATACATAAGTTAATATGATATACCTTGATCTACAATTTAATTACACATGCCATGCAAACAAACTGGCAGCTCATCTGTAAATTACTTGGCCAATAAACATGCTCATAATGGTTTTAACAATGAAAAGACCCAATTGGGATCTGGCCTGTGACATATTCATTGTTTTGTAATTCAACATTATGATTGGATATTTATATTAGTTTTAATTAAAAATTAGACAATAACGCAATCTATGAGCTATGGTATCCACTTCTTGAGAAATATCATGAAAATTCACATGTAATAAGAAATATTAAGCATTCCATGAGATAAACTTCTGAAATATTTTGATATGTAATTCCAAATACTCAACTCAAAGATAACAGGTTTTTAATTCATATCAATGATTGGTTAATTATTCTATAAATATATATTCCTTTGTGTAATAACAGTGTCAATATACTTATTCAATTTTCTAAGGGACCATGCACCTGGACCTAAAGGGGACCCAGGATCTCTAACACTGGATACACTCAAACAAATGCTGGGACAAATTGGAATTCAGAAAGGGGTGCCACCTACAGGTTTGTCTGGTGCTATAACTAAATCAGGCACTTTTTTTTTAATTTTGATGATTTTTTATATGGGGAATGTAATCTTCTTTCCTCTACACTGACTTTATTTTTAGATTTTATGAGAGTTTAACTAATCACTTAAAGTCACACAAAATAGGATTTAAATCATGTTCTAAGTGCATGGATTGCTTCTTGTTGAACGTATCTAATAGAAAGAATTATTATTCCTAAAACAAAATGACAGATGAATGGCCGTAATCAAAATCATAATATACCGGTATATATATATAATTATCCTTTGTGTGCCTTTATAAGAGACCATAATTTTGGCGATATGGAGAAAGATTACTGTGCAACATTATGCTTGATGTCTATTTTTAGTGTACATGTTTCCAGGTCTACCACCAAAACCATTGTGGGATGGTTAATACATAATGGTGCTCTAGATTCAATGTACATTTTCAGGTCTACCAGCCAATACCAGCCATGGTGGGGCAGTTTATACACGCTGGGGTAGAACAACTTGCTCACCACATTCAAAGCTTTTGTACAAAGGTAAGGGCCTATTAAAAAGTGCATCTCTTTGATAAGTGAAGTTCTATTCAACTTTAATATAATAATAATAATAATAATAATAATAATAATAATAATAATAATAATATTAAAGTGGTTGTTTGTATATATGTATATACATTTATATTTATTTCATAATTGACAAGGTCAGTGATGTCATAACTAATTTTCATATCTGCAGGGATATCTGCTGGAACTTTCTATACTAAAACTGGAGGAGGCAGTAATTACCTGTGTTTGCCACAGACACCAGAGTGGGGGAAATACCAAGATGGAGGACAAGATTCAGGTTCTTACATACATGGAGTAGAATATCAGGTTATAAAGCCTAACATATTCTCAACATCCAATACAGGAGATCTGCAGGGATTTGTTCACCATGATGCCCCCTGTGCTGTATGCTACACCCAAACACGCCCCAGTCATGTGATGATACCAGCCAAGAAGACATGTCCAGCTGGGTGGACAACAGAGTACAATGGATACCTGGTATCAAATCATGACACACAGCAGAGATCAGAGTTTGTCTGCCTTGATGAAGCTCCAGAAGTGGTAGCTGGGGGTCATGAGGACAAAAATGGGGCCTTGTTTTACACTGCTGAAGCTAAGTGTGGTTCTCTTCCCTGTCCACCATATGTGGATGGAAGAGAGCTGCCCTGTGTTGTCTGTACTAAATAGAGGGTAGGGGATACCCCCCCTTAATCATCAAACACCAAGATTAAAACAGCTCAATCACCAATCACCAAGATATATATTCAGGTCAATCACTAATCACCAAGAATTCCTGAATCACATTTCATGCAGAAAATTGGGCTTAAATAATGCAAATTCACACTTGGAAAATATGGCTAATCAAGCGGAATGAAAAAAAGTATTCCCTACCCTCTGAATAGTGAAGAAGATTGAATATGGTTCATAATATCAGCACTTTACAGTGAACAAAATAGACAGAACTGAATAAATAACCTAGCTGTGCAGGCCCATAGCCAGCAATTTTGAAAAGGTTTTTTTTTTTTTTTGAAAAAGTGGACCTTTTTTACACAAAAACTTCATGTACCTAGATCAAATTTTACCCAGAGTGGACCTTTTCCCAGCATAAGGGGCGGTATTTTCGAACCCCCCCCCCCCCCCCCCCCCCCTACGGGCCTGCTGTGACTATAGTACATCACAGGTATAGGAGAAGAATGGCCTGACTGTGCTAATTTTAATACAATAACCTTAGGAATAGCCTATGTTGAATTTAAATCTGTTATTTCCTAGAATATATCTACAATATAGCTACAATTACTACTTAAAAAATATAAATTCCATTTTTATTTAGCTAGTTCTACCTCAATGAAAGCTATAGGTTTGTGTCACAGGCAATTTCCATTCAGCAGCAAATAAATAAATTATTAATGAGCAAAATTTTTTTAATAACCTACCTGTAGCCTATGCTTTTGATTTATGCATGAACATTGGATTAAAGATAGCAAATATAATCACATGCTTTTGATCTGTTGATTTGTCTGTCATTTTTTACCATGATACTAAATGTGCATAATACATCTTTATCAGGAAGAGACATAAAAATCACCGTCACAGTTTAAAACCCTCACTTCATAACAAATTGTGTCAAACAACCCAATGAATATCTTTTTATATAACTTTAAGTCAAGGACCCAGAATAGGATGATACATGATGTAGCGTACCCAGTACACATATCACTGTACATAATGGCATAAACCATGGTGAAGTTCATGTTTCTCATTATAACTGCTGCTAGCAGCACCATCTCACATTCTCCAGTTGATCTTGCTTTTATAGTAAAATAAATGTACAACATTCGCAACTTATCAGGGAGCTAATGTGATGTCTAACGTCTCAAAAAATGTCTACAATTTTTATTTTACATGCGACAGTTAACTTGCAGTTACTTTTGCAGTGTCGCCTGGCTTTTAAAATTTGAAAAAAAAATTCTTCATGATGTCTCTTGCTTTAGGTCATTATTTCGAGTTGTTTGATGTTTTTGCAATGTTTTAATAATTAATAAAATCTTCTATTTAGCTTGATTCATAATTATCTAGACAATATGGCATCAGGGTACAGTCAATTTTTTTACAAGAAACACGACAAAAATTCATTCATTATCTTAGTAGTTTCATAACCAGGCATTCTTGAAAATATTCTAGAAGTTGAGGACAAAATGAACCAGTGAAATGAACTTGCATCGCATAGTACCCCTTCAGCAATGTCTTATTTTTGTTAGCATTAAAACCCTTAAATATTATCCAAAAAGGGCTATTTAAAAAACTATATTTATTATTTTCTGTCACCAGAGTTTTAGAAGAAGTAGAATATTCAAACCTTAAACTTCTCTTTTCATTTTTCTTTTTTCTTCAAACGAACCTTCATATAAAGTTGTCTGCAAAGATAATTATCTTTCCCAATCCAGACCGAAAAAATTATTTAAAACTCTCATATAAAAGTACCTGTTGTTGTTGTTGTTGTATTCAGAAATGAACCAAAAGACCTGGTGGTCTAAGCAACTGGGCAGTCATTTAGAACTAAATTATTGAATTAGAAATGGTATACAACATCAAATACAGTGGAGCAATGATTCAGGAGTGGGAAAAAATTGTATATCTATGTGTTTAGAAAAATTCAATTTATTGAGAAAATTATGGATAGATAATCATTTAAGGTTATTTACTATATAGTATGAAAAATGAATATTTTGAAGGTCCAAAGGTGGTGTATCTAGCAAACAAGACGAATGGGGTGGGAGGAGGTACACCTTCAGGAAAAAGCTAAAAGGGTTGGGAGAATTCCCCGCAGGTCCCATCCTGTGCTTTTTTTTTTTTTTTTTTTTTTTTTTTTTTGCTAAATAATTGAGTGAATATAGAAAATTGTTCTGTTGATGGTTCGGTACTTTGGCAATTCAACCAGGTTTAAATGTGGAATATTTGCACTGAATTTCACAAAGTCCTTGGTTTTGATCTATAACCAAGCTTGTGTTCAGCTCTTAGGAATGTTTAGGCACTCTGTATTAACAACTGACATTAATTTTATCCTTTACTTCTGAGAATGAATGCATGTATCACAACCAGCATGGTTTATTCTCTTGTGTATTATTCAATTAATATTGAGTGGAAAGTAAAACAGTTAAAAGAGAAAAAAGTGACATCTAGGCTTTTGTTTAAAATGACTTCAGAATTTAACACTTATCACTGATTATTTGTCAATTTCTGTAGAAAGGTTTCCTCTAGGCAGACTTCTCCGAAGTCACCAAATTTTGAGATACCCGGTACATTGTAATGTTAACATTTAACTCAAAGAGCACTGATTGGCTTTACTTCAAGACAAAAGAAAAAAATATTCAAAATATATTCAAATAAGAAGTTTTTTAACCAACCTCGTATTGAATTTACTAATTGAGTATTAAAAAGTCCAATCAGTCATGTTTTCCACTGAAATAATATAATATAATATACAACTTTTAATAGGTAAACATTTCTTAAATAAATAAATATAAAAAATCAAAACTTTCTATAAATAACACAATTTAGCTTATAAATATAAGCCTTAAAAGTTGAAAAAACTGAATAATCTTTTCTTTTCCCACTTGGATTCAAATCTCAAAAATTCATGGTTTTTCTCAAACCCTTTGCATGAAAATCTAAACAACAATAATTTTTTTAATGAAAGTTATAGCACAATATTACAAGAATAAATAATATTATCAGAAAAAAGATTATCAAAAAAAAAATAATAATAATAAATGAATAAATAAAAACATGAAATAATATAGCAGGATTGTATCATCCCAACAGTGTTTTCTAAAGTTTAGTGGGACTTTTTCCCTTCTGCCATTATTATAAGCTAAAAGACACACACAGATACCTTGTAATGCTGTACATACATTTCCCATAACTTGCTAACTAGAAAATGAGCTTTTCGTTGTCTTTTTTCTTTGATGCGGTGCAAGACCATAGTGTATGTGACAACCTAGCACCATATTTATATTGATCCAATTTGTACTTTGTCATTTTAAGTTATTTCTTACTGAGAAATGAAACCACAATGAAAATACATAAATAATTTAAGAGACAAAAGGCGAGCAAACAGTAATTTTTTAATACTTCTTTTGGCCACAACTTTTTTTAGAAAACTACACTCTATGGTATACTGTGAAAACATTAAATTGAAACCTTCTTTAATATCAATTAGTATGCATCTTTAGTGAAACTACCATTTACATTTATTCATGGCATTAAAATGAAAGTGAAACTGGATATCCAGTGTCCATCATCACCAGGAGCCATAGGTAAGGGTGTTCTGTATGCTACATGGCATCAAAATGAAATTTGTGAGATTCTTGTCTTTTTCTTTCTGATCTTCTCTCTGAAAAGAAATGATAATTTTTACAATGAAAATATTGTGGTGAACTAGATCTGTAAAGATGATGTAAAATATGTAATTCCTTGGGAGACTAAATGTCTCATTCTGTACGTAGTCTATGTTTGGACTTATTTCTTCTAAGAAGGAAAAGGAGAAAGATGGTTTAATGATTTCTCAAGGCCATATTGTGGTTGCGAACACATGTAGCATATAGTTCAATCTGCATATACATGTACCAGCGGTAAGTACATAGTTGACATATTATCATTAAGTATGGTAACACAAAGACCCGGTTAAGTACTATCTAAAATTATGTCATATAAAAAGAAGTGAAAATAGTTTCAGAAGAACTTGCACTATAATTCTTCGAAGCACTATAATTCTTCGAAGCAGACTGCATAAATCAAGAAAGTTATAAATCAAAGTGAATAGTAAGCACAAAGTCTCAGACATCTTGTCACAATGGTTGAGACAGTGATCAACTAACACATTCTGGGAGGTAAAGCTGGCAAAGGTGCTGAAAGTGTTTTGGAAAATGACTTTTGATAGACTCAATGTTTAGAATTTTAGCACTTGTGTGCTTCAAGATTCCAAGGATAATAAGGGCTAGCAAAATAGGTGCTGGAAGTATCAATGGAAAATATATTTTCAAACTGATAGTGTTTTAACACTTGTGTAGGTTACCAATTCAGATTAATTTAAAACAGTTTTCCTAACCACTTACGATTTTTAACTGGTATATGTGTGTGCTTGCACAATAATTTTAATATTTCTTCAGAATGATTTTGGAATGTTTGAAACAATTATATCATGCTACCTCTTCCATCTAGAAAACATAATTTGAAGGAAAGAATGGTGATCGAGAAAATATTCAGTTTATTATTATAGGAATCAAATAAGAAATAAATAGTGCAAAATGTTTTGGAACCAAAACAAACAAAGAAACAACTGTTACTGTAGCTTTTACAGCTCATTTACATTACATACATGTACATTAGAGAACAGGTATCATGTGGGTAAAATGTAAAAAAAAAATCTATAAATATGTAAGAACATAAATAAAAACTATCAAACACTAGCTTACGGCCAACCTAGACGAAGGCATTCATCAGACTGATGTGAGTAGATGTTGACACTCTACCAAGCTAATGAACATTTTTGCTCATGCTTACTTAATTATTATAAATGTTAGATGTTTGTACATACAATATATTAAAGTTATTTGATATTTAAAGTTTAGTGCTTCCAGGTGCCTGGACAAATTCAGTAATATATATATAAAAGAGAACCTGGTGGTGTCCAGGCATAACTTACTTCAAAAAGTATAGTTAAGGAAAACTGAGGAGAAAGAGATTTGTGATTGAAAATGTCACTGGTTATCAAGAGTTACACATGATTTATAGAAAAATTATAAGCTGCTGCCCTTAAACTATCAGTTATCAAATATTTGTAGAAAACCAACTTTCTTAGACCCACATTGTAAACGTTTGACATGTCCATTCAATAAATCATGGCTTAAGCAATATAAGAGTTTTCATTGCCTCACCCAGGTTAGCGTCTTGGCTGCTACAGACAGGTGTACATCATGTATTTTCATGTATTCACTGCCATTTTTGTTGCTACTGTCTCTGCATCAACTTTACAACATCATGCTGATGTCAATAATGATGTGTTGATGAAACTGGTTGAAAGAGTGGACAAGCAAGAACGAGAGATAGCATTCCTGAAAAGGTTGGAGGTGGAGGTTGCTGCAGTAAAACAGGAAAACAAACAACTTAAGGTAATTTGTACTTCAAATTCTGCCTAATTGTATAATTGTGAATTTTCAAATAGTTCAATCCCTTGTCTCTCTTCACTGCTGTCAATAATAAAAAATTAACATCTTTAACAGCCTACATTCTATAATCTTACTGATATTGACATATCTATAGTAAAAAAGACTAATCAAATCCTTTTTAATTTAAAAATTAGTCAGATATTCAAAAAATCAAGTTGAAGCTTGATGCACAAACAATCACTGCTCCTGGGCAAAATGCAGCAAACTTTCACCATTCTATTACCAAGAGACAAGTGCAGCAAGGAAACTGTAAGCTCTAACATTATTTGTTGATGTCTTAAATTGACTTTTTGACCCTTTTTGTTTAATCAAAATTGTTACGAAACCAAATATCATAAATCTTGATAAAATTACTGCAAGATTAAAGGAATATACCCCAAATTTAATAACAGGGAATCATAAAACTACAATTTATTTATCAGATGCTTATTTCTGTAATTGTAGCCACAACATAATAACTAGTAGATGTATTTAAGCCATTCTTCTGACCAAGACAGTTATCGATGAAGCCTAAGTTGAGGTAACCAATCACCCACAATGTCAAAAAAATTGTTTATCGAAAAATGTGCAGCAATCACAATGGGACAACCCAGAAAATATTTAAAGTGACAGATAACATAAGAATGTATCCCTATGCTGAAACTGAGCATCTGTGTCCTATATTTTAGTGGCAAGTTCAGGGTGTGTACAAGGACCCCAGGGACCCCCGGGGAAAGATGGAAAGGATGGCAAGGATGGGAAAGATGGGAAAGATGGAATTCAGGTAATTTTACTCTATACATCTTCATTTATAACAAATTACATAACTTTTAGAATAACTTTTCTTTCTTAAATAAAATTGTATGCCATAATATATGATTTTTGTAATAATTATATAATATTTAGCCATTGCTTCAAGAGTATGAAGCTGTGGAAATTTGACGTACGAACTTATAAATTTAAATTGATAATGAAATGACGTCTAGTAAACATCACATAAAAATAAATTTTGATATATATATATATATAATTGAATTTTAACATTCAACTTGTGTAAAATGACAGAATGTGATCTTCCCCACTTTATCTTACAAATATCTTAAATTAATCCACAGAACCCAGGTTTAACAGTAGACAGTCTCAAACAAATCATTGGACTGCTTGGATATCAGTCACCACTACAAGTTAACGGTAGGTCTGCTCTCTATATTATGGCTTAAAGCAGAAAACATTTTGCTATCACATAAGGTCTTCTCAATTGATGCTTTTTCTTTCTAAACAATAAAATTTTCATTTTAAATATGCCAAACACCATGAAGAATTATCACTTAGCAGTGACAGTAAAATATCAGATGCAATATGAAATGCTAATTCGTATTTTAATTTAGCTGCACTACTTAGTATTATCAAGGAGTTATAACTCCTTGGTATTATACAATTATTGATTCTGGGTGAGGTCACCTATCGGCTATGTTTGACCCAAAGTTGTGAAGATTGACAGCTATGTCTTGTGAATGATGAGGTAACTGTCCGAAGTGACAGATGAATTGTGAAATGCATTAATTGATTCCAAGAAGACAAAGTTGTTATCCACAGAAATCTATCCAAATTATTATTACAAGATATACTTTTCAGTTGGCAACTCCTCAAGGAGCAGTGTTCAGGGACCACCTGGATTACCTGGGAGAGATGGTAAAGATGGCAGAGATGGAATACAGGTAAAACTTAGCATAATAACTATGCATTCAATAGCTTTGTATTTCAAAATTTTGGTTGAATATTTATGTTAGTTTTGATTGAAATTTAGACAATAATGCAATCTAATAATTATGATGTCCACTTCTTGAAATATCAAGAAAATGCACATTAGAGTGTTTTCTACTTCTTATAATCATGAAAGTGCACAGTCTTTTAATAAGAAATATTAGGTGTTCCATGAGATACTAGTAAACATCAGAAAATATTCTTTACATGATATATTCCAAATAATCAACTCAAAGATAAAAGATCTAAAATTTATATCACCATTAATAATTTTGTTATGTGAAATAGCAGTTCCAAGCTATTTGTTCAATTTTCAATAATCAACTCACAGATAAAAGATCTGTAATTAATATCACCAGTTTATAATTCTGTTAATATACATTCCTATGTGAAATTATAGCATATCCAATATTTTTGTTCAATTTCCCAAGGGACCACCTGGACCTAAAGGGGACCCAGGATCTCTAACATTGGATACCCTCAAACAAATGCTGGGACAAATTGGAGCTCAGATAGGGGTGCCACCTACAGGTTTGTCCACTGCTTTAACTATGTGAACCTCTTCCTTTTAATTTTTTTTTTTTTTTAATTTGGGGAATATGTTCTACATTCCTCTCCACCGACTTAATTAAAGGATTAAATTTTTTTCCATTTTATCGAAGGTTTTACTTTTTATGTACAGACACAGATGTGTCTGTACATATTGCCATCACCTGCGTCTGTCGTCNCTTGTTTAGTTATGCTACAACTATACTTTACCCTGAGTGTCAGAGCAACGTAAAAGCTATAGCTTGCTAAATATACCTTGTGGTGGAGTCGCTTTTACTTTTACCTGGTATTGCTACTATGGGTTATATATGAAATCAAGATCGAGCTGGCAATACCGGAATCTAGAACCTAGGGTACTATACTTGTGAATGGGCTAAAGATTGCTGTGCAACAGAAAGTTGATCAATGACATTAAAATGTTTGTTTCGAAAGAGCTTATTTTCTGAATGAGCAAAGACTGCCTAGGAATAAACATAGGAGGGAGGAATATCAACAACCTCAGATAAGCTGATGATACAGTCCTTACTGCAGAGAATGAAGAAAACTTACGGGCCCTTATAAACAAAGTCAAAACAAATATTGAACAGGCAGGACTGGATATGAATACCAATAAAACCAAGGTCATTAAAAATCCAATAGAGACAAACATAACCATCGATGTTAAAAGACTGCAACAGGTTGTGATTTTCAAATATCTGGAACAGAAATACACAGGAGATGTCAAAAATGTGCAGGAAATTAAAGAATGCATTGGCATGACAAAATTACAGTTAAAAAAAAATTATATTTACTTACCACCAGGAACACTATAGCTCTTTTAACCCAAGACTCAGACTTGTGAAGTCTAACAAAATTCCCATCCTAACATACAGCTGTGAGACCCAGACATTTAACAAGGACATAAAAAGAAGAATCAAGGCATTTAAAATGTGAATATACAGAAGGATGGGAAGAATAAGCTGGACACAAAAGCTCACAAATGAAGAAATGTGTAAGCAATTGTCTGTCAATAAACCAACTTGATTTGCAGACATACAATGCAGGAAAGTGCAATACTTTGGTCACATAGCCAGGCATGAAACCATCTGCAAGCATGTCCTACAGGGAAAGGTCGAAGGAACACGTAGGAGAGGGAGACAACAACTAACATGGATGACATCAAAAGATGGACAAGTAAACCAATGGAAGAGTGCACAAATGAAGCTAAGAACAGGACAAGATTGAAAGTCATTTCACATCAACCTGAGAAGAGATGACACACATGGATGGATGGATTTGAAAGTCAGGGGCAGATTGAGGCCGTCTTCTGGGTTTTCAGGAAGACGGTCAGATTTTCAAGTTTACATTGACGGGTATCTAATTTTTTCTGTCAGAAGACGGTCAAAAATGAGGATGGATCAACAAAGATAATTTGGAAGACTGTCAGAAAATAGCTCTGGATCCGCCCCTGAAAGTGTACATTTTTATGATATCTGTTGTACATGTAAGAGCACTACTAGCCATGGTGAGGGCAAGTATACAAAATGGTTCTCTAGGTTAAAAATGTATGTTTTCAGGTTCACCAGCCAATACCAGTCATGGTGGGGCAGTTTACACACGCTGGGGCAGAACAACTTGTTCAACACATTCAAAACTTTTATACAAAGGTAAATTGATAAAAATACTGGCCTTTTCTTAGTGAAGTTCTATTCTACTTCAAGATAACAATGATATATATATATATATATATTCAATTTAAAAATTGACACCTATGGTATATCTTTATTGAAAATAGATTTTATAGCTTTTTTTAAATCTGCAGGGATATCTGCTGGATCCCATTACAGCAAATCTGGAGGAGGCAGTAATTACCTGTGTTTACCACAGACACCAGAGTGGGGAAAATACCAAGATGGAGGGCAAGATTTAGGTTCTTACATACATGGTGTGGAATATGAATATGTTAAGCCTAACATATTTTCAACATCCAATACAGGAGGTCAGAATTTTTTCAACCATGATGCCCCCTGTGCTGTATGCTACACCCAAACACGTCCCAGTCATGTGATGATACCAGCCAAGAAGACATGTCCAGCTGGGTGGACAACAGAGTACAATGGATACCTGGTATCAAATCACGATGTAGAGCAGCGCTCAGAGTTTGTCTGCCTTGATGAAGCTCCAGAAGTGGTAGCTGGAGGTCATGAAAACAAAAATGGTGCCTTGTTCTATGCTGCTGAGGCTAAATGTGGTTCTCTCCCCTGTCCACCATATGTGGATGGAAGAGAAGTATCCTGTGTTGTCTGCAGTAAATAGTGAAGAAGATTAATATGGTTCATAATATTGGCACTTTACAATGACCATAAACAAGACAGAAATGTGTTGTCTGTACTCAACGGTGACAATAAATAAGCTGAATGAATGACACAGCTGTGACTAAGACAAGAATGGACTGTGCTAATTTTCAATATAATAACCTACGTAAGTAAAAGGTTACTGAAATGTTGAATTTAAATGTGCTTATATATTCCTAGAATATATAGCTACCAGTAAAATTGCTGATTAAAAGATACATTTTTATTAGGCTAGTACTAGTACTTCAATGGCAGCTTTGTGTTACAGACAATTTCCATTTAATTTTCAACAGCAATTTAGTAAATTAAGCAAAAATGTTTAAATGACCTACATTTAGTTTAGGGTTTTGATATATTCATGATAATTCAATTAAAGATTCCAAATATAACTATATGTTTTTGATCTGTTTGTTTGTGTCTGTAGAGTAATAAAGTAACTGTGAAGAGCTTATTTTTTCTTTTCTGCACAGTGTTCCTGTTCCTTTCCATACTTTAATAGTCTTAATACAATTATGTCATTTTTTACCATTATACTAAATGTGCACCACACAATATCTTAATTGATTAGGGATATACATGAAAAAGATCACCTTAAACAGTTAAAGCTCTCTTATATCAAATTGTGTCAAACGAACTAATGGATACATATACCGGTATATATCACTTTATATAAACAAAAACATATCATATTTAAACTTTAAGTCAAGGACCCAGAATAGGATGATACATTACTTAAACAAATCGTTGTAATGGCATACACCATGGTGAAGACCATGTTTATCATTGTAACCATGCTGTAGATATGACAGCACTGACACCAAATGCACAACACCATGTTGAAGTTAGTGATGATGCACTGATGAAACTGGTTGAAAGACTTGACAGGCAACAACTACAGGCCTACCCAACTACCAGACTCGGCACCTAAGGATCCTGAATTAACCGGTATATCGGACCATGCTACCCGTTTTCAAGGTGTGTGTCAGATCGCATTTCGGAGTATCATCCCCCAGAACAAATTTTGTAGCACGACTGCAGGCTCATCCACACTCGGCTGAACAACCTTAAACTGTACTCTCACTTTAGAGTACTCTATTTTATTGTCTCTATGGGGATATATGGGGACTTTACGACATTCGGTTTGAATGTTTTAACCACTTTTGATAGGGCTTTTTTGCATTGTATTAGATTAATGTGGCAGTCTAAGGTTCATCTAGGTGGCTTTCAAAATTATGCACCCGGTTTTTAAATCATATAGCGATTTTACGACAATCGTTTACTATCCAATCAAGGTGACAGCCGAGCATGTCAGGGCTCATCCTGTCGGTGTTCTGGCTGATACTCCGAAATACGATCTGACACACACCTTGAAAACGGGTAGTGTGATCCGATATACCGGTTAATTCAGGATCCTTAGGTGCCGAGTCTGGTTGTTGGGTAGGCCTGAACTAGTGATAATCCAACTAAAATATGTAAGACAAATGATGAGAAAGGAAAACCACAGGTTTAAAGCAAATTTTTCCAACTTTAAGAAATTGGAAGCAGGTGTTTTCACAATCAAAATAGAAAATGAGAACTAGAAAAAGCAGGCAACAGAACTAGAACTTTAAATGTTCTTATAATATATATTCTCATTATTGAATTGCAATAAAAAAATCTGAATCAAGATGATATCATAGTTGCAGAGTAAAAGAAATTTGAAAATAGCAAAAGATTTAAGATTTTATTATAAAATAAGAAATAGTAGAGTCTGAAGACAGATGCTTATGAATATCTTTAAATATTTTATAACCTACTGCATTAATAAAAATACCTGAATTTATGCCCATATACAGGAAATAAACCGTAAAATGCAAGAACTGACATCAAACACTGAAAACCCTACTTCCCAATACTTTAATAATGGTGATAACAGAACCCATTACTTAACCAAAAGACGTACAGGTACCTCACAACTGTGAATATACTATTTATTTTTGGGTCATGTAAGATGTTGCATCCTAACACAACAGTTTTCGTGAAGTAAGAGTTTAGTTGCTTGGCTTGTGTGACTTACAAGCTAAATACTTTTTTTTTAAAAGGTGCATAAACGAACAACCGTTAGGTGTCTTTGGCGTAATGAAATCAGCCGTGCATTCTAGATGCTCTGGTAGATTATTTGAAGTTCAAATTCAAGATAACACATCCTTAACAGTACCAACTGGGAATTCCACTTTCGGTTGGCAGTAATTGTTGCCCTCAAGGTCCACCGGGAAAAGATGAAAAAATGGATGAGATGGCAGAGATGGTCTCCCAGGGTTAAATTTCTAGCCATTTGATTTTTCACTGACATCTATATATTGCTTGCTATTATTTTAGTATTTTTTAGAATAATTTTTGAATATTTGAAAAATAACATACTCTATCTGAGTTTCTAATTGCTAAATTATAAAGCTTGCTGAAACAACATTATCTTTTGCATCTAGAAAAACATTTGTAATAATTTTTTTTAAAAGAAAACAGTAAGTTAATACAGGAATAAACTAAGAAATGAATAGTGCAAAGAGTGTATGAACTGATAAAACTGAGAGTTAAATTGCATGAGATACACTGGAAAAGAGCTGGAACTTGTGCAAAATGTAAAAGGGACATACTTTTAAAATGAAAATGGCTGGTGTTTGTATGTACAAAATGCAGATCTTATCGGAGATTAAAGGACCAAAATGAAGGTCTTCTATGCCCCGGAACGATATCAGTAAGCTATATTAAATTGAAAAGATAAATCTTGAGTAAAGATGGTGGTGCCATGGTGGTGCCCACATAATCTACTGTACTTTAAAGATTTTAATTCAGGAAAACTGAGGACTAAGAGGTTTGTGATTGAATGTGTCACTGTCTACTGATTGTCAAGAGAGATTAATAGAAACAAGGCAGCAAAGCTGTCAAATGTACAGACAAAAAGCAGACAATAACAATGCACAAAATAGGCTACTGTCAATTCTGATGCCAAAGTACATTATGCTTAAAGGGCAATGTTCATGTAATAATCCATTTCTCGAATTTTNACTACCGTGTTATAAATACACAGAATATGAACGTCTTGGTCCTCATTCTTCACGCTAGGTAAATCCCGGCCTCGTTTTCGCATGCTGACGTAGCATAACCTAATTTTAAAGCGAAGAGCTAAAAATAAACCTCACCTTTGTCATAGTGGAAAGAGCACATAAAAGAGCGAGGGAGGAGGTAGGTATATTTATATAATTATACCGCAAAATAATATTTAGAAGTAGTTTCTCTTTTTATATACCAGTTTTAATTTTTTGTTTCTCACTCTTTACATATAGTATTTCCTTTTATTACGCGCTGAATTGCAACAGCAGTTTTAAAACAAAATATTCAACATAAACATTTATTCTGCAACAAGAATTTCTGCTGTTGGAAAATGGAAGGTAGATTTCTTATCTTACATGGTCGGGTGACTTTTTATTTTATGTTACTTTTAGGATGGAGGAGATGACAAGCCCTATGGGTACACTGCATATTTTTTTCACCTTTCAAAATAAAACCCAATGTATTTTTATTTGGGAAAAAAGGGGAAATTTTTCCTAAAAATTCGGTTACATTATTTGTTTGGTCTAAATTATAAATAGAGATGTGACTTTGGCGCGCCATGTAAACTGAGATTGAACAATTCAAAATCACTTACAAAAGCGAGAGGTGGGGAGGGGTTGTCTTGGGAAGCTCAAATGCACATTTTTATTAGAAAAAAAAACATCTGAAAAGAGGAGAGAGTGTATCAGCTGGATAAGGAAAATCGACACATTTTTCACTAAGGCAAGGGGTGTTCCTGTTGAAGATCCGCTTTGATTAAAGTTTTGTTAATTTTTTACTCAAATTGAAGTCTCAGTACCACTACCGTTATACAAATCAATACTAAAAACCGCATTAATATGATAAACAATTTTTATTTGATTCTGCATTTACATGCTTGTCCAGTCTTTTATGTGCTTGCTACATATATATGTCGTAGGTGTATAACTATTTGTTTGTTTCATTTAACTTTTTTGATATCACTTATATTTATCACAGTGAACAGCATTCATTTACATATATAATCATGGTTGGACTGTCATCTTTTACGGTGTTTTCACTTTGAAGATTCAGCATGATTTATGACTCTATTACTTGAAATATCAGAACTGTTTATTCTTTGCTATCAGCCCAAATTAATGAACACGAAAAAGTTAAATCAACAAATCCCCAGGTTCAATAATGTTCGGGTAAGGCGGAGTCTTCAACTTCCTGTCGTGATCGAGGCGGTGCGAGAGTTAAATCGGTTTTCTTCGTCCTTGTGCTGCGTTTCCCTTTTTAACTTGTGAGGCTTAATTCTTGTAACATTCCTCTTATATTTGGAGTTTAGACACTATTTAAAAGAGGTTTTGCCACAGAGACTGGTACCCTGAGGGGGGAGGGGGTGCTGCTGTACTGGAGTTGGGTTAGGCACTGTCTTCGCTCTGTGACACCCAGGGTGTGCTGACGTTAACACGTATATGATATTCAAGGTCACCAATTACGTTTCTGTGAATCCAGCATACCCCCCCCCCCCCTCCTCTCCCGCCTTCTTCCGGTGTTATTTTCAGTGAGAAAGATGCTCCTTGCAGACTGGTGCGAAATGTTACAATCATTACTGTTCTTTATAAAAACATCTACGGCTCCAGATCACTAGTTTCTATTATCACAAGTTTCTTTCTTTACTTGTTCTTCAGGGAAGATGGTTATATGAATTTCTTAGAATGGTCGCAACAGTCTGTGGAAGATCTTCTTTCCAGAGCCCGAGAAAATAGTGCATTTTTCTCAAGACAATTGTGTCACAGTCCGAAAAAAGTTAAAACACGGCATCTGGCTCAAAGTGGTGGTTCGAAGGGGCATAATTAAGTAACGGTAAAATCAACAGCGTTGTCAGCGTTCTTTCAAAGATTATTACGATTTTTGTCAATTAGAGTATTGAAAACGAAATTTAAAAAAAATTACAATTCTAGACTTTTCCTTATTGTCTTCTTGACTATCTTTGCTGTCATGTCGACGGTTTTATCAATGAACTTCCCGGCATTTTTCCTCACGGTTTTCTCTAACTTTTGGAAACCTTTCTGGACCACTTTCCCCAGACCCGCCTCCACAACATGGTGTCCATTCAAATGAAGCACTGGAACAGAAGGAAAGAAAAAAATCTTATATATTTAAGGCACAAGTATATAATAGGAAATTAAATAATTAATAAAATTAAGAGAGTAATATGTAAATAACACGGGAACGCATGCGCTCACCGGCAAGCACGTGCGTGCACGTCCAAATGTACAAATTCGAACTTGTGCACTGCGAAATCATAATTAAAGGTAGATTAGGCAGACACGTGTGCACTCACTACACATATACCTGTGCACTGCAATTTCCCAGTTTCTATATTTAACGTAAGATATCGTCCAAAATAACAATTCAGGTTTGCTGGATCTCAGCCAGACATTGTGCTTGTATGTTATACGGTACGTTGAAACAACATGCCCCGTTAACTACATGCTCTGTTGGTAAGAAATAAAAACGATGCCAATTTTGAAATAAAAAATTTTGAAATAAAAGCAAGGAGAAGTGTTGATTTTCCAGGAAGGTATATATTTTTATCCCCCCTACACAGCCCATTTTAGTCTGACATGACGGCATTAGTTGCTGCCAACAGCCACACAACATTCATAAGGCCTAACTGTAACAGCCTACGTAGCGCTGTCGATGCCTTTTGTGATTCACTGCAGCTTTTATCATACTACAGCAGATAAAGTATTTTTAAAATTGATATATTAGTGTTTATATCGAAACTAAACACAAGTTGGACCGTTGTCAATAATTATTCGCGGAGAGTTCTTCCAAAACTGTATCTAGGACGGGTTATCTGATTCTCTTAAGTGGAAAACAAGTGCACCCAACGATAAAATGATTAAAGAAGCGAATGGCAAAATAACTGGCTATCGACTTATGGCATCTTATTTCAATATCGAAATACTTACGCAAAATCGTGAGTATGACACAGATGACTAGCGTCTGGAGCCGCATCTCTGTCCTCGGGAGGAAGCTCCCAGCCTCGATCTGATCTATGCTGACGTTGCATTAACTCATCATAGAACAGCACCTGTATCGTAGGACTAAAGATGTCTGTATTACCGAAGACCTAAAAATACACGTAGATAAAGGTAGTTCACGTTTTTATCTACCGTGTTTTATCTCCGATAATAAAGATTTGTTGATAAAACTGATAAATGTATGTACTGCTTTCAAATTAAGAGACATACCCATACCATGATCAGGATAAACTCTGAACATTATTTAACATTATTATTATTATTATTATTATTATTATTATTATTATTATTATTAACTCCTTTAGGGTTTTCTTTCCTTGATTGACCCGCATAACGACGGAAAATACCGTACAATACAGTGGCGCTTGATATACTGGTATTGGACGATAACGTTGCAAGTTGCGGTGGAGATTTCTGTTAGATATAAATAAATAAATAAACGGGTGGAGGGGGTAATGGAAAAATTATGTTAATGTAGTAAGAATTTGCTTGACTGCTGTCTTATGTATGCTTCACTGATTTTATTTGTGCGTGACACTTGTGATTGAAAGAATAAGGAAATAAACTTCCCTTTAACTGTGCTGAGGCCTTTGAGGGAGGGCGGTAATAAAAGTCATCAAGCCCCTCTGCTCCTACGCCTATGACCTCATTTTATTCGAATGGTTATTCACATGGTAATTTGGGAGAGAAAAATTCTGAATAAGGAATTTTATATGTTTCGAAGACCCCCCCCCCCCTCCCCGCAAGGTCAAAAATTCAAAAATAACTTGCTTGTCATCATTTTTGCATTTTACCTGCCGAATCAACCAAATTAGTATAGGTCCAACAACAACATTGAATTAAATAAAAATTAAACATTTTCATATCCTGAAAAATATACACATCAAACATGGACAAAATGATTAATTTGTTGATGCATCAAAGAAGGGATTTCAAGCTTGCAACTGTTACATTTCACCGCATTGCAGTGCGACAGGTGTGCGCTGCAGACGACACTCTACTTTTATTTGAGGGGAGGCAGGTGTTCCCGCCAGATGTTGTATTTGCAAAAGGTTTTTTAAATATTTACTTTCTACTAGAGTGAATTCATTTTGTGACTTTAATGTAACTACATACAGTAACATGATTCGGCATTTTCTGATTTAAATCAGTAAAGTAGAAAATGTAGCAGGCAAAAGGCCCAACCCATCTCCCCTTGAAATCCATTTCCGTTCCGTGAACTTTGTGACCTATACTCTCCGTCAGAACGCTTACTACTGCGCTTTCTGGTTATTAACGCGGTCTGTTTGAACAAAGAAAAATATGTCCATATATTCCATTTGCATGACAGAAACTCGTGGAATATGTCACAGGATTAGATGTATGTGGAATGGACAATTCCTTCTACAAGACGGGATATTTACCTCATGATGCTTGTATTTTTTTCAGTTGATTTGCAGTATTACCCGTATAATATATAAGTATAATAAAGACATATTTCCAAGTAAACATTCAATCAAATATTTCTTCTCTTGGATAAAGAGATAAAAAAAGTTTCCAATATTCATGGAAATATGAAAAACCATATGTGGTTTATAAGTAAGCATTTTCTCTTTCAGGTTTAAGAGCACAAAACAAGGTCATTTTAATTAGTACTTTTGAAATATATTGAATAAAATGCATAGTGAACGAAAGACAATGCCAGATTTAAGTTTTTTTCCCATATGCATTTTTTCTTATTTTTATTCTATTTTGTTATTTTTATTTTTATTTTTGTTTTACATTCACAAATGTAGACAAATGAAATCCTGTGAAATATCCATGGGTTTACTATATAATAAAGATAACAGATCTGTAAATGAAACAGAACATTGCATCGGCCGGGAATCGAACCCGGGCCGCCCGCGTGGCAGGCGAGCATTCTACCACTGAACCACCGATGCTTGTCCGCTGTTACATCGTAACTTAGACGAGACTCAGATTTAGCTCAAACACTGGGTCCGGTTAGCCTTGGACATAAAAATATTCTCTTATTATGTCCAAAGGTTAGGCATCCCATCAAACTGTATAACATATCACAATATTTTAAACATGAGTAAACCAATTTTGTGGGACGCAGCGATTTACATATTTACAGATACAAACAGACATATAGGTCTATTTTTGCCATGCACTGATGTGCGTCCTGAACAATGAACATGCATTGCATAAGGCTTCTAAACAAAAGATGTCCTAAGCGACATTGCTCAAGTTATTTTGGAATAATCGTTTCTTACTCTATTTTAATTTCTGAAACCATAGCGCGAGTGAGCTGCAGACGACATGTAATTTCGTTTGAGGGAATGCAAATGTTCCCGCGTCATACTGTATTAACCCATTACAGTGACGTCATATTTGCTCCGTAACACTAGTCCCGCGGCCATGCTGGAGGGAATGAGCGACGGGGAATAGTAGCGGTAATATAGGTGAACCGTACAAAATATAATAAACTTCATATCGCGATCAAGTGGGGGGCGTCTCGATAGTCCGAAGGTTCATTGGTCCGAAGGTTCATTGGTCCGAAAAGTGGTAACGTTTTTATCGATTTTTTAATCAAGGGTTCATTGGTCCGAAGGTTCTATAGTGAACATTCGGACCAATGAACCTTCGGACTATTGAACCTTCGGACTATCGCTACGGCCCCATCAAGTGCACCAAAGGGAAACGGATATATACAAGCTGAAGCTTCATCTGCTCAGCGGGGTCGACCGATATGAACTCAAGACAGTCTAAAAACGTGAAATCCTACCAAATGCTACTTATCCAACATCGTGTTGTCAGAAGATAGTTCAGTTATCTTGTACTTCATTTTTCTTGTTCATTGGGTAATAACAGCTATAGTTTGAGAGAGTTTAATGTATAATCATAAGTTTAGCCTTACATAGTAGCAACTTTTTCATAAAGGATAGATATAAGGAGAAATTTGAGCTGATCATCAGGATAAACCCATGTGGACTTAAGGAAGAATGTATGCAGGATTGTCTTATGACATGAAATATTGCTGTCAGTTATGACTTATCTCTACATCGTGAAGCTGTCAGAAATTATTTCAGCATTCTTGTACTTCATATTGGTTCATTAGAAAGTACATGTAACAAGACTGTTGTTTGAGAGAGTTTAATATTCACCATGAATGCAACCATTCATATCAGCAACATTGTTAGGATTTTATTATTATTCAGTCATTCACAGAAGCAAGGCATTTTTCACACTTATGTATTTATGATGTTCAATGTAAAATAACAGTAATTCAGTTCATGAATGTATCTTCATTTCTGCAACCATTTGCTTAAACATATAGGAAAAATGCACATTTTGTATGAATAAAAGTGAACATGAAATGCCGAGTTCTGAGTGTCGCTTCAATTAAATAACTCCTGTCATGCACTGGATTTCACTCTCCTGATTTTCAGATCCTGTCTCCTCAGCTGGTCACAAAGATCTAGGAATATTTTTGCTGCTTCTACCTTGTGTGTCATCTAGCTGCCTTTCGTACCTGTCATCAAAAGCTTTTTTTTTATGATTTACTTGCACCCAATCAGTGTGGCTTGGTGGGAAATGCCTGATCAATTCCCTAAATGTAAAGTAATAGAAAGATAACAATAGTGATTTTTATTTATATTGTTACTTACAACATTATAGTTGAAAGGAGCAGAATTTAACATTTTTACAGAGGAAAGTGCAAATTCATTTCAAGAGGTTATATGTCAATTACACCTGAGGTAGAATTTACTTGCAAAATAAAATTACTTTTATCACTACACCAAATCGAAAATTAAGCCACTAACTTCCAAATACACTTCATACAGGTAATTGATTTAATTGGCCCAGCTCAGCTGTGTACAGTACAAAATAGCCTTGACACTAATTGGCAATAATGCTAACCAGGTATTAAAGAGGTAGGTGACAGCCGATAAAATATAGAGAGCACCGTAACTGATAACAAATTACACCAAAGCAATAGGTGAGTCTTCATTATAAAAGTCGAAACCCTGCCTGGGTATTTCCACACGTTTTAACACATTAACACACTCTCCACCCAAACTTTTTGAGCACTACTTTAAATATGTATGCAGTGTACGTGCGTCCCAAACGTACACACCTAGGTCTTTGGTTTTCTACTGTTTTTTTCTTTTATGGTAAAATCTGCACAGCTGGCTCTTCATTCTTTGCTATAAAATAAATTAGTTTTATCCTTTACTTTTCCGAAGAGTCTTGATTCAAAGCCACTTCGCCGTCTCTCCTCCGTTTATGGTTTTAGTTCCTTCACCTTGGACTGTTACCACCGCAGGCAGTCTGTGAACGCATTTAAAGTTATCTTCTCTCGATCAGATACCCTGCAGTAATTCATCATTTTGCTCAGTTAAATATCAAAGAAAATACAGAAAACGAAAATTAAACGACAGACATGGCTTGTTCATGCGCAGCAGACGATTCCGGTCTCCCTCCAGTATGGCTGCCGTTTGTTTTGATGACGCAGGCTCTAATGGGTCAATATGCAAAAAGTTTTTAAAATGAACACTTTATATAGGAAGGGTATAATTTTGTAGATTTAATATAATTAGATATTATAAAATAATTGGGAATTTTCTCATGTAAATCAGTAAAGTAGAAAATATAGCCCAACCCATCACCCCTTAAAACTGTTTTCCGTGCCTTGACCTATGCTCTCCGTCAGAACACACACTTATGTTTCGGCAGGGGCGTAACCAGACCTTTTAAAATTGTACGCACAGAATTTTAAAATTCCCAGGTATAGCTAAATGTAGATCGACTTACGCAAAAGATGAAGGGCAGTTTAAATTATATGTGCCAAATATAATAGCTTAGTTTTCACCGTTTATAAAATCATTACTTAAAGTTTAAAATATTCCCTCAATATAATTAAGTTCCAGTAAATTATTTCACCCAGAACCAACGCTTTTTCCGGGATTGGGGTACAGGCCATACATAATTGCCATCTGTATCTCACTTCAAAATTTCAGGGCCTCAAACTTTTCCAAAAGCCGTGAGCGGGGGTGGGGATGGGGTAAAAATTAATGGAATCTTTTTTT
>NW_019775382.1:347600-369235 GCF_001039355.2 Lingula anatina | reverse complement strand
CAGTGGAGATAACAGTATTGAGGTTCAACTGCCACAGTCAGGGATTGATTCCAACTCAGTGGAGATAACAGTATTAGAACTAAAGATGCCACAATAAAGGTTGGAGTGTCATTTTTAGTTTTGCCATTTTTCCAGGTAGTGTCAATTAAAATTTGCCATTACATTAGGATTCAAATACATAGTTTTGTGCCTTTCTTACTTATGGAAGCATTTATAGTAAGTAATATGTCTTTTTACCAATAGAAACATAATCAGACCTTTTTATGTTCTGTTGATGTATTATGAATCCAGTTGGACAAATGTTTACATAGGATGAGGTTTGAATTATTAATTAAGGTGCAGGTTACAGCAAAATCCATACTACATTGAACTCTGACTAGTTATGTGAGAGGAATTCCCAATAATTTATTGACTGGAACAATAATCCTAACCACTGGATCATGTGCTGACAGTGTAAATTTACACCTCTTTGCTCTGTTGTATTTTGTAACTATTAAAAACTTACAGAAAATGTAACAGTCATTTAAAATTTGAACTATTTTCAAATACCTACTTTCTATCCAAGGAGAAAATGCAGAATTCAATGATGTGAAATGATGGATCTTTACCGTGACCAGGGGCGTAACCAGACCTTTTAAAATTGTACGCACAGAATTTCAAAATTCCCAGGTATAGCTAAATGTAGATCGACTTACGCAAAAGATAAAGGGCAGTTTAAATTATATGTGCCAAATATAATAGCTTAGTTTTCACCGTTTATAAAATCATTACTTAAAGTTTAAAATATTCCCACAGTATAATTAAGTTCCAGTAAATTATTTCACCCAGAACCAACACTTTTTCCGGGATTGGGGTACAGGCCATCCATAATTGCCATCTGTATCTTACTTTAAAATTTCAGGGCCTCAAACTTTTCCAAAAGCCGTGAGCGGGGGTGGGGTGGGGTAAAAATTAATGGAATCTTTTTTTAATAATAAATTTCATTAGGAAAGAGGGTTAAAAATAATTGATACCGATCTCCCGTCACGCTCTTCCACGAAAGAACGCCCTTGTATGAATATAAAAATTGCCTTCTCGTCTCGCTCGGATCGCGAACGATCTCTGGCTGACGATCTTCTGCGAACGAAGTCCATTGAACGAATGTGAAAATTGCTTTCTCTTTTCGCTCAGATCACGCTCTATCTCCCGCTGAAGATACGAAAATTGGCTTGTCGTCTCGCTGCGGTCGGTAACTATCTCTTGTTCCCGATCCTCGGTTAACGAAGTCTCTTGAACAAATATGAAAATTGCCTTCTCGTCTCTTTCGGATTGCGAACAATCTCTCGCCGAAGATATAAAAATTGCCTTTCTTATGTATTAGCTTTGTCAGGTGCCATACGTATAAAGATCTGAAAGGTGTCCCCTTTCATAATTTGGCGGCAAGTTAGGTCATATTTCATTTAGGGCCTACACGTGTTTTGTACCGAATGTAGATCATTCTTGTCACTTCTGCATTATGTATTTTAAAGTTAGTGGAAACATTTTATTGTGTTTTGTAAACTTTAGGTAGTAGTTACGTCGTGACTGAAAAACAGCGTGCACTACAAAGTAGTATAATATTCATACGTCAAATTACTGCAATGGATTTTCATACGACGTCCACGGCTGCCCCGACAAGTCAAGACTTTTTTAATCGTAAGCCGGCCGTGATGACAGCGGCCGTCCAATTGGCAGCTGGAGGGCTCGCTGAAAAAAGCCTTGCTTAGAATGGTATATTTATTGAACTAGGGGCTTACTGATACAAACGTTGGGAACATATGCAAATGATGCCCGCTTGTATCAAGCTAAATTCTAAATAACGGTGAGGCACCTTTGTTCGATGTGGTTTGTTGCGGTTATCCCGAGCTGTCAGAAAATAATCTTAAGAACAGTTGATCGTTGTAGGATTCTTACACCTTCTTGCTATCCTATTCGTCATATCCATGGTCAGCTTAATGATGAATCTTCTAAAAGTTGAACTTATATATGGTATCATCCAAAATCAACCAATTATATTACACAGGCCCGTAGCCAGCCATTTCAAAAGGGGGGTTCTTTTTCTGAAAAAGTGGACCTTTTCCCATAAAAACTTTATGTACTTAGATCAAATCTTACCCAGAGTGGACCTTTTCTCAGCAAAAGGGGCGGTTCTTTCGAACCCCCCGAACCCCCCCCCCCCATCCCCCCCGGCTACGGCCTGTTACAGGATAAAGCTCTGTTTGTTTGTGAACATTGCCCATATCACCCTGTTAGTTTAGAGGGTTAAGCTGGGTCAAGTCCGTGTCAAAATTCTTAAGAGCTTTGCAGGAAATATTTTTTTCCTCTGGCTCCTTATAAAGCCCGTTGTCCAGATTTTATCTAGTGTCCCCAGGTCTGCTGGAGCTGCTCTTTGAAAATAACACAGGTAGATTTTTATCTGAGATAAATATCGCCAGCGAGTGTGCATTCGACACACTTAAGACAAAGGCTACCTGAGAGTTGAAGGGCATTCAAACCTCCAATTAAGAGGAAAAGGAAGTTCCAGCTAGATGGACTATTAAGATAGGACTTCTGGAGGTAGTTAGTATTGTTTATTTACCTCATTTCTGTGAAAGCAAACGAGACGGGGGGTGTCAGAACAATGGTGCGTATACGATTCATACAGAAGATTTGTACGTTCAGGTGACCCTAACTTGCAATCGAAGAGGATTTTCGATTATTTTTCGTGAAAAATACACTAAATTTATAGAGAATAATATCATGATTGGCTCAAAAAATTGTACGCACAGTGCATCCGTGCGTATTGCCTAGTTACGCCCATGGTGACATTATAAGTATTACAATATATGGGTATGTGATCCTTTCCTTGACATTATAAGTGTTATAATATGCTTAATTACGTCTGGACATTTCTTCAATTTTGGGGAAAAGGGCCATAAAACAGATTTTCCTTTGCTAAACAACCATTTTCCCATACTTACTAATGGTTATGAATAATCCCTTAAATACAGTTAGTATTATAAAGAATAGGACAATACGATTATGTAAGCTACTTCTCTATAGTTAGATAGATGACTACTAGCAGTAGAAAGTGATTAAATTATCTTAAGTGAGTAACTTTATTTCCACAGAAATCAAATAAATATAATATGCTTCATTTCATATCAGTATGATAAAGGCACTCAATAAATTATGTTGTTAGGTTTACACATTGAATGAACCTGAGAAAGGAGAGAGAGACAGAGAGAAAATGAACATTTTTTTATGGAAAAGATCAGTGGTACAAACATACGAATAACATGTGTCCATTATATCATTGCATGAACTCACACATTACTGTAATTTAGGTCTTAAATTCTCCTTCCTATCCAATCAACATCTGTTTAATAGTTCACTGTAGCCAGATCAATAAGAGCATATGCCTCAGCATGCCATTGGTATTTTCAACTCTTTGTGGACGTCTATTCCCATTCTGCTTATTATATCAGTACTAACTGCCCACTGGGAACATCTTTTTCACCCATTCTGCCAATTATGTCAGTACTAACTGTTCACTGGGGACATTTGGTAAAGCCAGAGAGAGTGGCTGTTTTGTTGATAGGGGTATCCCTTCCCAACATTCTGTTTTGATAACTTTTCTGGTAAAAACTGCTTTTTTCCATTTTTTTTTTTAAATAATAATAACATTTTCTGTTGAATCCTTAGATCATTGACCCTCTAAAGAGTCTTTCCAAATATGGTCAAGATTTGGACAAAGCTTCCTTAGACCACAAAACTGTGTGTCTATTAACCTCAACATTGTCAAGACTATATTAAAAGGAAAAAGAAATCAAACAACTGGATTGGCAGCTGTGTTTGACCTGGATGTATACTTTCCATGTAAAATATTGCTGCCACACAATGTTTAGTCACATATGAAGTAGCATATTACATGTCATTGACAGTGAACTCTCATGCTGGAGGCAGAAAATAAACTCATTCTTGAGCACTCCATACTGTGTTTACATGCCAAGTTTTCATTGAATTGTAGTTCTCCAAATAAATTAATTATTTAGAAGCTCCTAGTCACGGATGGTGGGTATTATTGAATGGAAAGATGGCTGGCAGCACATCAATAATTGACCCCAGTTCAATAGTAATTTAATCTCTTGCTGTGCAGGTCACGAATTGTTTTGGTGCTTCCATCAGTCAGAGTATTTAAGTTTACAACATAATATTTGTCCATGGACATACTTTGTTCACCATTGTTTTGGTGCTTCCATCAGTCAGAGTATTTAAGTTTACAACATAATATTTGTCCATGGACATACTTTGTTCACCATTGAAGATTAAACGTTTCTAAGTATATTTTGGATTTTTTTAAATGCATTCTTTTAATAGAAATAGAGTTATTGCCTACAATTAAGATGTTTTTGGGAGATTTAGCCCCTTTAGTATTATATAATAATAATTTATTCTGTTGTTTATCAGAGTACCAAATGTACCTGTTACTTTTTTCCCTTTTTTCTGATTCTTTACTTGTGATACCTGAAAACAAAATATTGAAAACTTTATGAAGATGGAAATGAATTATGATTTGTCTGCAGAAGTTCATGTAATTGATTCCTGTTTACATTTTATGAAGCCAACTTAGTCTCCTCCAGATCTTTACAAAAATAGATGGCACTCTAGGAAAAGATCAAGAATGCCACTATTTACTAGAGCTTCTAATCAACTTGACATTTGTTTACAAAAGTAACTGCCATACATGAAGGTTTAGATGGCAAACTGCTGTGCTGTTCAATAACATAAAAGCTACAGTCAGGTGTGTTTCCTGTAGATTACCTTGCAGCCAAGTATTTCCTGCTCTTGACTTCTTCCCCAGCAGTGCAATCAACAGCAGAAACTTGAACAGAAAACCTCATTGAAAGTTCAAAGAACCATTTACTAGTACTTCTAAATAGACAGTAGTGTGTTAGTGCTAAGCATGAAGGAACAGGGCAAGAGCAACCCCCCCCCCCCACCTCCAACTGGCCAGGTATCAAGTCCTTGAGCTTTGTCCTTCACCAACTTTGTTATTGAGTTGAACATTACTACTGCTTAAGTGTTTTTTCCCCAGTGTTTTCTTACACTGAGCTGTATTTTGTCTGTATTGATACTGCTATAGAAAGGTATAGATCTGTGTCAGTGTTGCTATATAAACCACACAGTACAGTAGTCTCCAATGATGACTTCTTTGGAGCTTAGAGAGAGCTGCAAATCCCAGTAGTCTTACAGAGCCCAGAGACATCCCATTGTTTACTGTACAGATATCAGGTGATACTTGTCTTGTGGTGACAGAATGTAATTTACTAAATAAAAACAAGAATACTAGAGCCCTGTTGGAAGTTTGTTCAGGAATTGATTGGTGGCCATTGGCATGGTATTGTATTGATCTCTCTGTGTTGGTAGTATTGGAGCGTGAGGTGCTAGCAGAGAAGGCTTTGTCCCACATGACTTCTGGTCTGATACGGCTGGTAGAATTGGCCTCCTCACAGCTGCTGGGCATAGAGTACTGAGCAGGTAGGAGGAGAAGAAGCAGAGTCTGATACAGCTGGTAGAATTGGCCTCCTCACAACTGCTGGGCATAGAGTACTGAGCAGGTAGGAGGAGGAGAAGCAGAGTCTGAAAGGTAAACACCATCTTTACAGCCAGTGGGACTAAAACAAGCTTAGGATCTGACTTCCACTTCTCCCTGACAAATTTTTCAGAGGTGTTCTGGTATCAGTTTGGACATTGAAACACCCCCACATTGTAAGGTTGACATAATTGTGTGATACCAGCTCTCCTAGGAACACTGACTTCATGGGGAAGACACACACGTGTGGAGCTGTCTGTTAAAGTACATAGGAAAGACATTTCAGACCCTGGGATCTCATTCCTGCTGTCACTATACATATATCATAACATATGGCTGGCCATCTTTGGACAATAAACTTGATAAAAAAGCTAAAAAGCAGAGCTGTTTGAATTCTAATATTCTTAATATTGGAATTTTATGGCAGGGAATTGTACCAGTTGCTCTCTTTTGGAGTTGAATCCCACTCCTCTTGACTAACCACTGGAATACAGTGACTCTGTTGCTATTGAATAGTACCCAATATCTTCAAGATCTATAGTCATGTTACATAGCTGTCACAGTTGAATATATCTTCAGGTTGTTATCCATGTACTGTTGTATATGTCACAATTGATACAGACTCTGTGGGATAGATACTTTGGCCTTTAACATACATGTAGATGAAGTTTGGAAAATTTACAGAAAGTATTTCAGTTCATTGCAAGGAGACCACATATTCAGGATATCTTATAATTTTTCTGTGATGTCTACTGATAATTAAGTGACACCACTATGCACACATATTGAAGGTGGATAGTATATCAGTGTTAAGGCTTATGATTCACAGTGAATGGTGAAAAGAAGGATGTCTATGTGAACACAGGCTTGCTAGTAAAATTTCAGGAAAGCATATTACTAGTTTATCTTGAAGGTGCACAGGTTGGAGACTCCATGTAGCCAGAAGAGGCTCTGGTATTAATTCAATAACTTTTAAAAAGTCGATTCCTTAAGAGTGTCACATAAGTCAGTGATGGGGAACAAACTGGACCATGTAAAGCAAGACCTGGAGGACTGGACGGAAGATGTCACGGAATTTAAACAGGAGCTAAAACAAGCTTGGCAGGAGAAAAAGTTGAAACAGTTTTTATCTGAGAGGGTCCATAAGGACTCTAGCTCAGAATATGATGACTCTGGGCCTGAGGAGGAAAGGCAGGGGATGGAGGAGGAGGAAGGAGCTCCTATCTTTTTAAATGGAGGTGGGTCCAGTGATGAAATGTTAATGTAGCCAGGAGGGTCCATAGCAAATCAATCTCTCTCTCTCTCTCTCTCTCTCTCTCTCTCTCTCTGTTCTATAATGTAATATCATGGATTGGTTTTTGAGTATCCCCTGGCATTAATTGTAAGTCAATAAGGCTTAAAGATTTACACTAAGGACTGTATAGAACAGTTGGGTGCTTAATTGATTGAAGTCTCTTGATGTATTGAAGAGTTGGACAGCAAACTAGCATGTAATGTATTGTGTTCATGATCGATGTGAACATGTTCACTACAAATACTCATATTATTGCCAGGTACTACACCTGACTTAATTCACCTCCATTACCAGAATTATTGCAAGTTATGCTCACTGCAACTGCATGTAAATATCATATCAAGTATAAATTAGCTGGATTGATCAACCAAAATTAGTACAATAAGATGCACCTTAAATTGTACTTCTTTCCAGAGGCAAGGATCCATTTTTGGTACCTGTGAACTCCTAAAGGTTTTAACTTTCCATAGCAGTGCTATTTAACTTTGTTACAAGCATAAATCTATATATATAATTAATGTTTTAAAATAAGATAAGATAAGAGTTTATTCAGCCATTAATATATAAATATAAAATTCATATAAAACGGAAATTGGACTGCTATTCGGGTTACAAATTATAAATAAATAAATTATAAATTTCCATTTTTGTTGTTAAAATAAGACACAGCAGATGGGTAAAAACTCTTTAAAAACCTTTTAGATCCCTTAAAAGTTAAAAGCCTGCAGTTGCTCGGTAAAAATTTAAAAAGCCCATGTGCGGGGTGGGTATAGTCAGACATGATTTTCTCTGTTTTTGTTACTGATCTATTAGTATAGATGGCACCTAGAGAGGGGAGTTCCAGACCGATGATTTTGGCTATAAAAGGTAAGTTGTAGTCTTTGCTGTTGGCCTTTGGACCTCTTGAGACCCAGGTATAAGTCTATTAATATAAGTGTTAATAGACACTTTTCTTCTACACCAAACTAGCTGCATACATACATATTCCTAAGTCTGCCTAGGGAATAATGTCACACCACAGACTCTGATTGGAGTGTATTTATAGCTTTTAATTAACTGGCATGGACTTGGCTGTTTGAGCACTTATAGAAAAGGCTAGAAACATTTTAAAGCTGTTTTCAAACATCAGTTTCATTTGCAAACCTTCTGTACGTCTGGCAATAAATCTACACACACATTTTCATAGTCTATTTTGACCATTTTGCTTCAGCATATTCTTGGTAATACATGTGTTCTTGATCAAAACTTTTACTATCTAGGACACAGATATTTTTTACCATTAAGTGGGTGATAAACAAATTTTAACTGCCTTGACAGCTAAGATATTTACTTACTTGTTACTAGTGTTTTTTAAAAAAATTTTGTTAAACTTGACTTACTTTTCCCATGCCCTATATATACAGTGAACAGAGCCTGGTTTTATGTTGTTGACTCCATTTACAAAATAGAAGAAAAGCTTTGGTGATAAAAACTGCATTCCCACAGATTTAGATCGATCTATCTATATTGACCTAACTCCCTGGGGGTTCATGCTAAACTGCTGTCAGCCGAGCGTGCACTATGGTTAATTACCCCCTTACAGCTTTTAGTAGGCGAGATAGACATTTAAGCTGGTTAAGCTGACACCAATCTAGTGAGACTCCCCAGGGGGATAGAACGATCTAAAAATTTGTGGGAATGCAGTCTAAGAGAGTAATGATCAGAATGAGAAAAGCTAATAGTGCTGTGTTGATCCTCTTGACATGGTGCTAAGTGTGGTATAATAGAGAGTGTCTACATTGACATGATGTTGAAGTGTGGTATAATGGAGAGTGTCTACATTGACATGATGTTGAAGTGTGGTATAATGGAGAGTGTCTACATTGACATGATGTTGAAGCGTGGTATAAAACTTTGCTATATGTTCTTTTTCAGAGGAAGGCATTGACCATGTAGATTCATATTTTATATAAAACTTTGCTATATGTTCTATTCCAGAGGAAGGCATTGACCCTGTCGAGCATGGTGCCAAGCTTGAAGACAGGTTCTATAACAACAAAGCTTTCAAGGTAATGTGTATGTGTATGCATGTACTGTATGTGGGGGTTTATAGTCACCCGTGTCTGCAAGAAAAGGAAAAGGTATCAGAAGAAATGAGGGGATCCACCTTTGTGAGTGATTTAGTGGCATATAGTTGGAAAGAGGTTGGGCAAAGGAGAACTGCCTTTGTTTTACTTCTTGTGTTACAGACAGTGCAGATATTCTTAAAACATCTGCATGAAACAGTTCTTCACTTAGTATCACTGAGACCTGCAGAATTACTGTAAAATCTGCAAGGCCCTACTACTACTATATTTTAACATTCATACCTGTTCCAACACTTTCAGTGAAAGGTTGAGTTGAATGGATAAGCCTATGGTTTTCACTCTTCTAAATTTCTATGTCTGCAGAAACCTGACATAGACAGTGGCGACCCCCAGCAGCAAGAAGCTGCGGTGAAGATTCAGACCAAGTATCGTCAGCATGCTGCCACACAGGAGGTGCAAGAGATGAGGGAAGACCAGGCAGCCATCATGATCCAGTCAGGATACCGGGGATTCCAGGGCAGACAGAGAGTGCTCAAGATGAAGTAAGTTTGCATGAACACACACACACACACACACACACACACACACACACACATCAGGGTATTAATCATCATTACTTTTAAGTGAGACAGCCATATTTAGTCCATGGATCTTGTTAGTGAACTTGTTCTGAATGACATCTGTTTGGTGCTGTAAAAGGAACTTGGAACATCTTCTTTGAGCTTTTGTAAATTTGAATTAAGCCTCTTAATTTGGGTTGTGTTTATTTATCTCTGTATAAGTTATAACATTCATGTAGAAAAAACAGCAAACACTGTGAAGACAGACATTACCTGGATTGTATTATGCTGTCTGAAATGATAAATAGATCCCTTCATAAACAGTGTGAATCTTAATTGTTTGAATGTCTGTGTGTAAAAAACTCAGATCAAACTATGATTTCTTATGAAGTTGTTTTGTTATGAGGAAATGAAGTTGTGTTAAATTTAGCTTCATGACATTATATAGCTCAGAGGATGAACAGCAAGATGGGTAAGGTGATTTTATTATTATTCCATTTCTGTTTATTTTCTCACAGCAACTTTTTTTAACATAGACAAAGTCAGGAACAGTTCAGTCACATCGGGTCAGATTGTATTGAGAACTTTGAAAACACTATGAGCTAACCACTGATAATGATTGTGAGAGGAACGGTGAGATGCCTCAGTGCTGGTGTATAGAGATCCCTCTAAACCTTAAATCATAGGAAGATACACATTTCCATCATCTGCTGCTTACTGTTTTTAGACCTGTATCCGTGTTAAAGGCTGTGGCTGCTGTCACCTATCATGTGGAATTGCTTGTCAGTACTTTGATAATTCCGTATTTTTCATAGTGTGACACGACACATTTGGCCATTCTGCAATTATGGCATAACATTGATGATTCTATAAAGAAAACTCAAAGGATTTGTAGTTGACAAAAGTTGTGTCCGTGTTCATGAAAAAATGAAAAAAAAAATCATTCTAAATATTATTGAAAGTTGATGAAGTACCTTCTCTTGATCTTAGCAAAAATGTTTTTATTTTTTATTTTAGAGGCCTAATTATGATTTTGCTTCTTATCATAATTGATATAATATATTTTGCTTTTTATTATAATTGATATAATATATTTGGAATTAAGTCTTTTTATATTTCAGCAGACATTTACCTTGTTTTCAGACTGCAAAGTTTTCATACCAGTTATAAGTTGAATGATCTGTCTGATATACATGTAGATGCAGCTAACATCTGCTGTTAACATATAATTGCCTGTTATAAATGTTGTTAAAATATATTATAATTGCCTGTTATAAATGCTGTTAACATAATTTTAATTGCCTGTTATAAATGCTGTTAAACTGTTGTAAACTTGCCTGTTACAGATACAGTTTACATATTATGTTATAAATACAGTTCTAAATGCCTATTTTAAGTGCTGTTCTCATATTATAAAATTCCCTGTTATATGACTTAAAACTAAGTATCCAGTTGTTAGTACCATTTTGGCAAAGTGTTAATCATTAAAAATAAAGGCACCACATAATTAAATAGTTTTATAGTCTGCTTTACTTTTCCAACTAAATTCTTTGTGATGGATGCATGATATCCAGGTTATAGTTAGTAAGTGAAGGTGGAATCGCAATATAAAGAAGAGGGAGAGGGGGATGATATTGCCAAAGTTCAACAAAATAATTGTTATGGAGGAGATAGGCATGTACTTAATTGTTACAAGATTTATTTTCCTTGCAAAGAATGACATGTCGGTAATAGATTTTCTTCTTTATGAATTTTCCAGAGACCCAGAAGAATATGAAAAACAGAAGCAAGCCAGAGATGCCAGGAAGAAGAACAAAGCAGGTGCTGCCCCAAGTGCCGAGGACACGCCCCAGGCAGAGGAGGAAGTGGACATTGACCTCACTGACCCAGAGGTGGAAAAAGCTGCAACAAAAATACAGGTAAGGCCAGAGATGGATGTAGAAATGGTCAAATTTATTCTCTCCGAGGTAGAAAATGTTTTCCATATCAATATCAGAAGAAAGAAAATTTCAAAGAAGAGGATTTCTCAAACCAAGTACAATAATGCTTGTATTTCAGGTGAAATTTATAGTAAATGTAATTTTTTACCATTTATTGTTTCTGTGAAAACAAACTATATTTCATTTATAACCACAATTCTTATAAAGCTGTGGAATATGTAGACTATTGTATTAGGTACTGCATAGAGAGACTCCCACATCTTGTAATCTTTGGCTTTCTTATAAAGTGGTGTCCCTGAGAGAAATAATTTATAATAATAATAATAATAATAAATAATAATAATAATTTATTAAGATTGCAACCCAGTGGGTTGAAGTTGTACATAGAATGTTAAAAAAAAAAATTAAAAAAAAAAAAAAAAAAAAAATATATATATATATATATATATATATATATATATATATATATATATATATATATATATAATGAGTATAAAATGAATATTTGCATGAATAAAACTGAGTTAAAAGACTGCTAACTGAACTTTAAAATTATTGTACTTAGGATAAAAGACAGCATAATACTATTGGAAATTTAAAAGTGCATATGGAATAAAAGAGCATCGGAATCTGTCTGTCTTAAATTTTGGCACTTTGTATCTGTTGTTAGATCTTAAAAGACGATTGGGATGCTCAATTAAGATGTGATTCAATTTGTCAGAGGATTCAGTCATTTTGTAAAAGAAAGTTTTGCACAGATCTTCCCTTCGTTTTTCTAAAGTGCTTTACTCCAATACATGAAGGTGCCATTGATTCCCTGGCCTCGAAAGACAATTGATGCCTGTACCAGATAAGATAAACCCATAGGTCAGGGGTAGCAATTTTTTTAATTTTATTGTTCATCAAAAGAAAGAAAAAGAAAAGAAAAAAAGGTTGAAAACTTTTAAGTAATTTATTTAAAAAGCCAAAATAAGACAGGTACATGCTGGTATATGATGGCAGGAAAACATTACAAATTGGCTCCATATATTTTGGATATAGTTCAATCAGTACCTCCCACTGTTGTTAATTTGACATGTGCCTCTGATGTTGACACCAATGTGGCGCAGTGACGTACAGACTGATGTTGACACCAGTGTGGCACAGTAGTTGTACAGACTGATGTTGACACCAGTGTGGCACAGTAGTTGTACAGACTGTTGGAAAGTAGTGGCCACATGTACAAGTACGTAGAATATTGTATTATTTTGTAAAGTTAATTCTAACTTATAATACTCCCTAATCTGTTAATTACAGGCAGGGTTTAAAGGGATGAAGGCAAGGAAGCAAGTCAGTGATATGAAAACAGTAAGATACCAGTTCTCCTTTGACTTCTGAGCCAGAGACCCACTCTTTATGTTTTCTTTATGTAGATCTCCTGTCTTGTGAATGATCTGAAACTTTCATAGTCTTTTTTAACAGTGTGAATCTGCAAATAGTGTTTTCTAGTGCTCTGTCTGTACGTTTCATGTGGCTGCTGTTAACAATGTGGATCTACAAATATTTAAGTGATTGTTTTCTAGTGCTCTTTCTATACATTTCATGTGGCTGTGGTTAACAATGTGGATCTACAAATATATAACTGAATGTTTAATTTCTAGTGCTCTGTCTGTTATATGTGGCTGCTGTCTTTTGTCTCATCTGTTTTAATTGTTACCACCTGTCACAATGAGTGTCACCATTTCTTCACCAACCCTCTTACCATGGCTGCCTGCTCTCTCTCTCTTGACTTGTTCCTGTAGATGGCCCTATGTCTCTAGTTTTCTATCCTGGTTCCCCTTATATGTTATTTTTGGTGTGTTTAAGTCTGTTCTTGTTCTGTGAATGTTTTTTTCATTCTGTTTTTCTTCACTATTATATAGACTTTTAATATTTTTTCCACAAATTTTATTTTCATTCTTTTAAGTTTTGGTACTTTGCAATCTTTCTGTCAATCTATTTACCGCTTTAACAATTGATTGTTGTAATGATATCAGTTCACTGGTTTACCCATTGTCACTTATTCTGAGTTTGTCAGCATCCACAATTCAACTAAGCTAAGAAATTTCTTGTTTTCAAAGTTTGTTCTGTTATTATTATTGTTATATAAACTTTGTTTTTGTAAAATGTTTACATTTTTAGTGTAAGTGGAATGCAATTAAGCAGACACGTGTTCTTATGTTAAATGCTTGATTTGTATATAAATACATTGTGAGCTACTGCAAAATTTTAATCATTTGTTTGATTGTTTTTGCATGGCTTTGTCTAAATCATGAAAATGTATGCTGTTTTTTTTTTTATTTTGCACAAATTGCACATTAACATGACTTGAAATTTTGTTGTTGTTTGCATAATATTATTGCATATATTTAGTTAATCATCTCCAAGTTTTCACTGTAAGCATGTCACCATCCAGATGATAGTGCACTATTATTATATTAACCAATAGCTTTGCATTGTTTAGTATTGTTTTGCTTCTGCTTTTTCCAACCAGTCAGCACATGATGACGCTAACATGGCACCCTCACAGGAGCCTGCTTCTGCCACTGTAGAGGAGGAAGAGGAGGAGATAGATATAGATCTTAATGACCCAGAAGTAGAGAAAGCTGCAACTAAAATCCAGGCTGGCTTTAAGGGCATGAAAGCACGCAAAAATGTGAAGGCTGTTAAGGTTTGTGATTTTGAAGTGGGATGTCTTCTGTCTTGACTGGAGATATGTGATTTTGAAGTGGGATTATCTTCTGTCTTGATGTCCTTCCTGTACCCTTATGCCAACCCATTTTTTTCACTAACAGTTAGACTGCATTTACATGTACAACGAGTTAAGCCATGGTTCTACAAATCCACGATCTAAATATGGCGGACGTACATGAAAGAAAAACCGCCTAATCTTTTCATAGTCTCTCTGCCTCTCACACGCCTCCCCATGTGTCATCCCAATGGAGCAGAGATTTAATGACTGTACCCCCGCAGGGACGACACATGGGGAGGCGCGTGAGAGGCGGAGAGACTATTAAAAGATTAGGCATTTTTTCTTTCATGTACGTCCGCCATATTTAGTTCGTGGATTTGTAGAGCCATGGCTCAACTCGTTGTGAATGCGGTCTTAGATACATGGATGCAATAATTTTGAATGAGCCACTACTAACACATTGGTACTAGGTTTTGGGAGTTGACAACTATTTGCTCACTTCTTGGATATTTCAGATGTAAGTTTAGTTTCCTGCATTATTTACATTTCAGTGAAGGCATTTATGGATGTTGATATGCATGGGCAGATCAGTTTCAATTTTAACTGATTTTACTTGTCATAAGTAATGTGAAAAATCTGTGTACAGTACATTTGTCTAAAATGTCAATGAATTGAAGGAAATTAAATTTTCAATGATATTCATTGATAGGTACCAATTTCACTCACAACAGTGAACAGGTTGTCTCTGACTTTTTATAAAATGAACAAATCAAGTGTACAATCAAAAAGAACTTAGTGATGAGTTTCTGTTGGTGGTATATACATAGAATCCTAGTTGATTAATTCAAATCAATTATCAAAGAATATAGAACACCATGACTTGTGGATTTACATCATTATACCAATTCTCTGTGATATTAAAAATGCAGATTTTAGTTTTGCATCAACATTAACAGTCACTGTGACCTTACATGTTATTGTATTTGTCAGGCTCAGACTGCAGCAGTAACAGTAACTGTGACCTTATGTGCTGTTGTATTTGTCAGGCTCAGACTGCAGCAGTAACAGTAACTGTGACCTTATGTGCTGTTGTATTTGTCAGGCTCAGACTGCAGCAGTAACAGTCACTGTGACCTTACGTGCTATTGTATTTGTCAGGCTCAGACTGCAGCAGTAACAGTCACTGTGACCTTACGTGCTATTGTATTTGTCAGGCTCAGACTGCAGCAGCAGTTAAAATCCAAGCAGGCTTTCGGGGCATGAGGGCCCGCCATAAAGTCCAAGCTCTCAAGGTTTGGGGGATACAATTTGCATGAGTTCACTGTTTAGACTTAATATGAAAGATATATCATTACTTTTTTTTTCTTTTTTTTTGGCTATTTTCAACCTTGAAACTTAACTTTTTTGATTCCCTTAAAAGTTGCATTTTACAGATATACTAGCTAGCTGTCTCTTGATGTCTTGTACTATTTTTTTTCTTTTTTATTCTTTTGTTTTTCTCTTTTAGGCTTTAAGCTATTCTGTATACTCTTTGCTTCTGTCACCATAGGTTCGTAGGTCTGCAGCAGTCAAGATTCAGGCAGGTTTTAGGGGTATGAAAACACGAAGACGAGTCAAGGTCTTGAAGGTCAGATGTTACAGTAATGAGGCTTTTTCAGTGGCACATATCCATTGATTGGCATGTTGAAATATGAAGGGTTTTGGATAGAAAAAAGTCTGCAATATTTCAACTACTTATGCCTTTAGGTGTTTTAGAATGTTGTTTTGCATTTTGATATAATTTTCTCTTTGTCTTTGCAGTTATTTGAACTAGAACTTTGGAAAACATGGTTGAACAACCATCTTACATATGCATGTATGCAAAAGATATTATGCTTAAAAGGGTTTTGGTGGTGAAACACAAAGCAAAGAAACAAAGTTAATTTATCTGAAATTTTTCCAATTTTCTCATAAATACCATGAAATATCTGACACAGATTTTTGAGAAAATTAAGACAGGATAATGCATTTTTTAGCTCAATTTTAGAAAAATATTACATCTTTTTTTTCCTGGAATATTATTTATGGAATACAGTTTGCATGCCATTTATTCTGTAATTCAAAAGCAGTCAGTTTTGTTTGAGATCATGAACTTAATGCATTACAGTTCGTTGTCAATATGTTTTGTTTTGGTACCTTTCACCAAAATCCCTATTGCTTTAGGTGTATATTGGAACATAATGAGTGGAAAAAGCTTTAAACTGAATGGCCTTTGGTGGATGAATTTTCCATGTCTTGAGCATGGTATTAAGATTTGTTTATGGCTTGGTTGTGAGTTTAATTGAAGTATGCCTAAATTTGAAATGATAAGTTTTAGAATGACATCACAGTGTAAGCATGCGGATGGTTTGCAAATGACATTGAGATTTTATATGGATCATTTTGATACATAGAAAAATAATAAAGAGCCAATAAAACAAGTTATGTTATTGATAAAGACTTGCTGAAAGGTCATCTTGGTATGACAATATAACAAGATTAATTCTGATACTGGTAATTAATTAACTACAATGTATTTTCAGTCAGTGTGACTTGGCATTTTAAATGTTATGAGATGCAACTGCATGTTAAATGAACAGGTATATGCACCTTGTCAATGTAACAGTTACTTGTAATGAAAACATCCACAAAATATTCCATCACTCATTATTCAAGATTTACTTTCAATTTGTATTTTTATTAAGAAGATTAACTTATATAGTAGCAAGTAAAAAATACTTTAATATATTATTTTTTACATGGTAGTCTTTAAATCTATTTTCCTTTGCCTTATTATGGCAATCAAATCTAAATTCCACTGATTTAACTAGCATGAACTTGATAAATATATGAAACACCTTTTATTATCCCAGGCTGTTAAAACAGAAGCTGCAACAAAAATTGAGGCAGGTTTTCGTGGTATGAAAGCCAGAAAAGAAGTCAAACATAAGAAGGTTTGAGAAGCTCTCTAAAACTTCTGCTACATTTGAAATTGATGATATAGGATTTAGCTCTTAAAGAAAAAAGCATTTACAAAAAAATTATATATTGATGCAAAAAAAAAAGGATATTTTGGTTAAGTGATAAATTTCCTGAATGATTCTAACTATTCTGTCTCTCATTGCTTAAGTCTATTATTCTAGGAAGTAGAAACAGAAGCTGCCACTAAAATTGAAGCAGCATTCCGTGGAATGCATGCCAGAAAAGAAGTTAAACTAAAGAAGGTTTGAGAAACTGTCTTATACTTGAGGCATGTTTGAAATAAAAGAAATAGGATTTAGGTCTTAAAGAAAAAAGCATTTATGAAAGAATTATATATTGATGCAAAAAAAGGATATTTTGGATAAGTGATAAATTTCCTGAATGATTCTAACTATTCTGTCTCTCATTGCATAAGTCTGTTATTCTAGGAAGTAGAAACAGAAGCTGCCACTAAAATTGAAGCAGCATTCCGTGGAATGCATGCCAGAAAAGAAGTTAAACTAAAGAAGGTTTGAGAAACTGTCTAATACTTGGGGCATGTTTGAAATAAATGAGATAGGATTAAGATTGAGATTTTAAAGAAAAAAATAGTATTGATGCAAAGAATGATATTTTGGTTTACTGATAAACTACTTGAATGATTCTGTGTAGTCAGTCTCTAATATCTTGTTTGTCATCATAGGAAGTAGAAACAGAAGCTGCCATTAAAATTGAAGCAGCATTCCGTGGAATGCATGCCAGAAAAGAAGTTAAGCATAAAAAGGTTAGAAAAAAAAATAAATTTGAGTTTATTTGTAACAGTCTTCTTGTGCACATTATGAAAGGTTGTATTAAATTCTGAAAAGTAAGAGATACAAATACTTATCTTTTTAGATTTCTTCACTGATAGGTTCTGTCATTTATTTTCACCAATATCCTTTATAATGAATGAGATTACATTTACTTTCCATCACTCATTATAAAATAGTCAGATGCAGGAACTATATATAACAATAAATACTGGGTATCTTTGTATGAAGGCAAGAAAATAATTCAAACACAGAAGGATTTTAAAATACAACAGAAATTATACAAAATAATTTTATTTATAAGTAGAAAGTAAAAAGAGAGTCTACTGTAATATAAGAGTTAAATGGTAGAAACTGTCATTTTTCAAGAATTTTAACCCACTTTTTGTGTGAGTAGAAGACAAAGGTTTTGATGCAAAAGATATTTACTGTTTGCAATCACAGATGGTAGAGACAGAAGCAGCCACAAAAATTGAAGCAGCTTATCGTGGTATGAAAGCCAGAGAAGAAATCAAACATAAAAAGGTGTGAAAATTTGACTAATGTTACATATAAAACTTTCAAGGAGATTTGAGTGAAATTCCAAGTATAAATATATCAGAAGAAAGCCTTAATTTAATACAGAGGCACAACCTAAAGCCTCTTTATTTAAATATATACTGTTCTCTTATCTGATTTGATATAATCACAGGAAGTAGAAACAGAAGCAGCTACAAAAATAGAAGCAGGCTTTAGGGGAATGAAGGCCAGAAGAGATGTCCGGCATATGAAGGTTTGTTTTTACACCTACTGAGATACATTAAGCAGACTATTGTTAGGTGGGAATTACATGATTGACTACAGATAACCTGTAATCTGTGGTTTAAAATTAATATCAGCTTACCAACATTTTTATTGATTTAAATGATCCAATTTGAAGTCTAAATTGTACACCCAAATATTGGAATGTCATTGCACACATGGTTCTAAGAATATTTTTGTCTGCAGGGTAAGGTTGCTATTTGGGTTACTATAAGCACTGTGCACTGTTCAGTTAACACAAAAGTGGTATCTTATGGTTGTTAAGCATTCTTCACAGACTTGTGCATATTGTGTTCTTTCACAGCACTATAATTCCACAGAATGGCTGAAAAATATTGACAGATGCAGGTTTCTAGCATTCTCTTTTCAGAACTGGTCATTAATGTTATAACTAATAACTACAGTTATGTGTGCTACCATTGATATCACAGGAATTGTGGAGTAAATAATGATGGTTGTCTGAAACATTTGTTCACTTTGCCACATTTTATCTTCCAACTGGCAAAATATCTATTAAATACAGAAAAATAGTTCTCAGCATAATGTATTTGAACACTTAAACATGGATTTCTGATTGAAAGTATATCTAGCTTGCTTCTTATTAACTTATTATAATTTATATGTACATGCATAATATCAGGTGACTTGTTAAACATTCATACAATAGGAAAGAGAGGTTGAAGCAGCAACCAAGATCCAGGCAGGATTCCGTGGCATGCATGTCAGGCACCAGGTCCAGGTTATGAAGGTCTGTCTCACCTGACACATTGATAGCATGGGACTTAGCTCACCCAGTGTGGTCCTGGGTTATTAAATATCTCACCTGACATATTGATAGCATGGGACTTGGCTCAGCCAGTGCTGTCCTGGGTTATTAAATACTGAAGTATGCATTTTACTAGTTTTACAAAGGCTTATTTTCTTGAGATTCCTTTTCATCTACATCCTTGAGAGGTCAGTAATCTGTCATTGTTCGAAATTACCACTTTGCATGTGATTATGTATAAAGTGGATTTAAATCCTTTTCCTATCGTGAAAAAGCATGAAAATGGTATTTCACATCATATGTATTTGACAATGAAGTGGATAAAGAAGGTAATTCTGCTTGTTGTCCTTTTGTGTGACAGAATGTTGTTTCTCGTGTGCATTTTCCACTCTGCCCCCGGAATTGTTTGGGTATTTCAAATGGAATTAATTCCAGGATATTTTGATGGCAGGGTAATACTGCTTAAAGTCAAAATATTATCCTTGTTATGTACCCCCTCCCTAAAGTTCTATAGTTTCATTTTGTCTTATATTGAATGATATTGAATATCTGAAACAGTTCCAACTAAACTTTATATATATTTTTCATAAAAAATAACATTTTATCATCTTTTAAAAGAACTAAACGATTACATAGTTTATAGTGTAATATGATGGGTTATGGTAGAGCATATCATATGATATTCTATGCAGGAGGTGGAGTCAAAAGCAGCTACAAAAATTGAGGCTGGTTTTCGAGGCATGAAGGCCAGAAAGGAAGTGAAGAAAATGAAGGTGTGTTTTTTATATTTGGTGGTACAAATTATGATGTCATTTTATTCTTTAGATGCAATGAAATATTGCTACATATTAAGAACATTTCTTATTGATCTGGTTATATTGTGATATTTTAATCTCATTTCACTTTGCCTTATTATAATATCTAGTATAAAGGTTTCTCTGATAGTAATGATGATAATTTTTTAATATGCTTTTAATTTAAATCTTAATTCTCCTATACCTTGTTTGAAGGTGAATGGACTGTTTTGATAATTCAGTCTTTTTCACACAATTTTGGCAAGATAATAATCAGAATTATAGGATTTTGTGGAAAGTATTTTGTAACAATTTTCAATCAGATGAAAGCAGGTGTTGTCATTTACATAGGCAGCAGAAAGCCATGCTGCCACAAAGATCCAAGCAGGATTCAGAGGCATGCATGACAGACAGAAGGTCAAGGTCATCAAGGTCTGTCTCACCCAACAACACATTTGTGTCTCACCTACCGCACTTTTCAAAGTGTTTGTTTCATCTGAAGTCTGTTTTATTCAGTGGGTATTTCAACCAGAGCATGTATGTTATCCCTGGGACATGGTTCCTGATCTCAAACATTTGTCTCATGGTGTGCTGTTTGTCTCAACCAAAGCATTTGTATTTCATCCCAAGAGTTGGTGTTTAATTGGATCCACTTTTGACACAGCTGTCATATTTGTGTTCTATCATTAGGATTTAGTTTTCAACCTTAGTGTATATTTGCTTCTATTTATCCCATATTTTCTCTCTCTTACTCCTTGCTGTTCAGTGTTATGTTGTGCAATATATGATACCATGTTAACAATCCTTTAAAATGACCAATTGAATTGTGATGCCTTGGTCTTTTTAAACCTTCTTGTTGGCATTTCACATATTAACATAACTTCCCTGTCTTACTATTATTTAATCTTTATATCATGTTTTACATTAAAGCATTGGACAGGTCAATATGTTAACATAAGCACAAAGCCTTGTTTATTAAGGAAATGCATTGGTTTTGATTACACATGAGCTTTGAGAACCAAGTCAAACAGATAATAAAACAGTATGTATTTAAAGTGTTTAAAAACTGCATTTAAAGTGAGTTAGCATGTCAAATCATTGCCACTTATCCCAACCTAATACTACCATGTAATTTCAAATAACAAAACCAAAGCTCATCCTTTTATATTTCCTGATAAATAATATGTAAATATGCTGTTACACCTGCAGCAGTAATATGCATACATTACTACATCATTTGGCAGACTTTTATAAACTGGAGGAACAGATAAATAAGTCATAATTATCACCAGAATTTTGAAAAAGTGAAGTTTGAACCTCCTA
>NW_019775382.1:328841-343314 GCF_001039355.2 Lingula anatina | reverse complement strand
CTACACTACTGCTGTCACTACTGTCATTTCACTTTAGCTTCTCTCAGTTTTCTCCAGTCTTCTTGTACTGTACTTTTATCTCTAGTTGACCACTCTGTTATCTACACTACTGCTGTCACTACTGTCATCTCCTCACTTTAGCTTCTCTCAGTTTTCTCCAGTCTTCTTGTACTGTACTTTTATCTCTAGTTGACCACTCTGTTAACTACACTACTGCTGTCACTACTATCATTATCTCACTTCAGCTGCTCTCAGCTTCCTCCAGTATTCTTGTACTATTTTTTGTCTTTTCTACTCTAATTCTTGTCTATTTACTATAATTCACATTATTCTGCTCTACCTGTAGACTTTTCTGCTCTAAATTTATTCTACACTACCCCACTATTCTTCTACCATAGTATACAGTACCATAGTTTTTGGCACAAAAGTCTACAGCACCATAGTTTATGGCACCATAATCTACAGCACCATAGTTAATGGCACCATAATTAACATCACCATAGTTATTGGCACTATAATCTACAGCACCATAGTTTATGGCACTATAATTAACAACACCATAGTTAATGGCACCATAATTAACAGCACCATAGTTAATGGCACTATAATCTACAGCACCATAGTTTATGGCACCATAGTTAACAGCACCATAGTTTATGGCACCGTAGTCTACAGCACCATAGTTTATGGCACCATAGTTAACAGCACCATAGTTTATGGCACCATAGTCTACAGCACCATAGTTAATGGCACCATAGTCTACAGCACCATAGTTTATGGCACCGTAGTCTTCAGCACCATAGTTTATGGCACTGTAGTCTACAGCACCATAGTTTATGGCACCATAGTCTACAGCACCATAGTTTTTGGCACCGTAGTCTACAGCACCATAGTTTATGGCACCGTAGTCTACAGCACCATAGTTTATGGCACCGTAGTCTACAGCACCATAGTTTATGGCACCGTAGTCTACAGCACCATAGTTTTTGGCACCGTAGTCTACAGCACCATAGTTTACAGCAATGTACTCTTTGGCACTGTTGTTCACCGTATGCTGTTATTTGTATTAAACATTTCCTTCTTTTTCGTGAAAATGTTTTTTGGAAGATTTAATTTTGAGCAAACTTTTTTTTTAATTAGCAGGGATTTAAGGCACGAAAGGAAGTTGAAGCTAAGAAGTTTGAAGCAGGAGCAGCTTCTTCTGGGGCGACACCAACTGCAGAGGCAGAGGTGACACCTGCTGACACAGAAGCACCTCCTGCAGAGGAGAAGAAAGAAGAGGAGGAAGAAATTGATATTGATCTGGAAGATCCTGAAGTGGAAAAAGCTGCAACTAAAATTCAGGCTGGTTTTAAAGGTAGTTTGATGTAATTTGTGTATATGTGTTGGGCTGTGTTTGTGCTTCTGATGTGTTGATTGTGTTAGTGTACTAAAGATACATTGTGTTCTTCTTTTTGCATCTTGTTTGTGTATCTCTATTTATATACATTATTTTAATTGTGGATTTTTTTGTATGTATCTTTTAGGACTTAAGGCCAGAAAAGAGGTTGCTGCCATGAAGAAAGAGTCTGAACCAGATACTTCCCAGAAACTGAAGGTGAAGGTCAGGGTGAAGGTCAAGGTGAAGGTCCAACAGAGGGTGAGAAACCTGCTGAAGGTGAGAAGAAGCCAGAGGAAGAAGAAGAAATTGACATTGACTTAAATGACCCAGAGGTCGGAAAAGCTGCAACTAAAATTCAAGCTGGATTCCGTGGCATGCAGGCAAGAAAAGAAGTTGCCACAAAGAAAACATCAGAGACAGCTGCTGAGGAGGGTGAAAAAGCTACAGAAGAACAACCTCCAGCAGATGTAGCACCAGCAGAAGAACAACCAGCAGAACAACAACCAGCAGAAGAAACAGCAGCAGAACAGCAACCAACAGAAGAAACACCAGCAGACGCAGCTACTGAGGACACTGGATAAATATACCTTACCTTAAAACTGACCTTGACCTTGAAGAGAAAGTCAGATCTGTATATATGGACATGGCAGTTGATCCACACATGTTATACCATGTGTAGTATCCCTGTACAGTGTACAGGTATATAATTATCTATGGCAGTACACAAGAAAATGGTGCATAGTAACACCATTTACTACTTGCAGAAACCCCAAAACAATACTGCAACTTTATTTATAGTTTAGAAGGTCTTTGTTTTCTGGCTCTTTTCAATAATTTATTATTGTCATTATGATCACTTTTTTGATAATTTCCAACTTATCAAACTTTTGGTTGGGGCAAATGAGAAAAAAAAACTTTTATTTTTCAGAGATATAAGAAAAAGTGGACATTTCTAGATGTGAACAATTGAAATTTCAATACTTTGTTTCTAATGTTGGTATTATTTAAAATAGTTATGAAATCATGAAGAGATGCAGATTCACTCTCTAAAACTGTTATAAACATTTGATTTAGGGATAAACATTACCATCCAATGGGTCTTTTACCCCAGATAGGAATGTTATTGCACATGTACAGCACCCCAATTTAAATTTTTATTCTCAAATTTCCTTAATTACCCAGCAGTGTTATGGCCAAAGAATTTGGTTATTCTGTTTATTTACATACAGTGGTCAAAGGAAAAAATACCACCTCTCTCATTGTGAAATTTATGATTTATAAATGAACATAAGAGAATTTTAGATTGTTTTGATTGTTGATTTTGGATTGTTTCATGTCTTTGAGGGGGGCAGTAGAAAGTGGCCTTAGCCTGCAATCATTTTCCTCATTTGTTGAGATTGAAAACATACTTCAAGTAGCTACTATTTAGAGTTAAATTTTCAACAAAAAAAATCATAAAAATTTAAACAACTGAACATCTCAAACAATTCTCTGACAGTGTAAAACAAGTTTAGCAGTTTCTATCCTTTTTGTTTGTATTTTATATTGTAAAGTATGTGCATTTATTACTATGGGTTTATTTACATTTAAAGACATATTCATGGATTTGGATGTCTATCTTGAACACAGTTCTGTACTACACACAAATTCAAACACTATTCATATTTCATTAATATTTTGTTTTCAAGTTTGATAATTTGATAAAGTATCTTGCCAAAACAAATATCTTCAAATAAAAAGAGGTCACTTTTGCAAACTTTTAATCACACTACACATGTAGCTGTCGTTACAAGTATCTGCAAAACAGGATTTTGGAATTGATTAATCAATTTAAGTTTGTTTAAAATGCCTTTACACCTCACTGGTATAAATAAGAATGCCAGAGACTTCTTCAGACATTTATAGCTACATTGTAAATTGCATATGCTTGTGTTCAATAATTTTGAAAGTTGAAATATTTCATATATTATCAATAAAGTTCCTTTTCAAAAAAAAAGCGTCTGAATTTTTCACAAGCCATTCTTTCCGATAAGACCCTTTTTCCAACGCAAACTTACTCTCTACATATATCTTTATACCTCAAATGGAGAAGTTGCTTTCTTTTAAAAAAAGCAGAAGCACTAACTTTGTGTTCTGATGTCTACTAACAATAACTGGGGCTTCATTCCACGAAATTTTGGAATGAGAGAGGCCGGGAAAAGCGATTCTGGAGGATGTCAGTGGCATGAAGTCTATTAGTACTTAGATAAGATCGTCGTTCTTTTTCTTAATAAAATATTTTATACTCGGTTCTGTTCTAATGTACTGGTGGGTATCACAAGGTCGCCATTGCTATCGTGCAGTATCCATTTTTTTCTTTTTTAGATATTTTTATGTACAGACATACTGCCATCATCGTCATAAGTTATTTAGACTACGGCGCTGTATGGACCCCGAATTAGTGTTCTACTGTCAATAACTTTATAGCAGTGAAACTGCTGAACTCTCAAAAGCTCAGAAAATTTTAGTTCAGTAGAAAAAGAAAAGTAAAAAACTTCCCTGTGGGCAGGTGGTTGACTGCTGTCAAAGGAAAAGGTCCATTTAGGATCAGCATATAGGATCAGTTGTCACTTATGAACCAAGTTAGTCGAAAATTTATGCCTCCCAGGAGGATATCCACTCGTGAGTTGACGATACCATAATTTTGTAATTTTCGAGAAAACCCCGTTGACCCGTGTTTTGAAAGGTGCATCGCCTCGAGGATGATATTATTGTGTGGAAAGTTTCTTAAATGATGAGGGAATATGACCGCTAAGTCATTTTTCATATTTACTGAATTTTGACAATAAAAGAAATCACCCTTCAATTTTTAAGATCAGGTAATGACTGTAGGAAAACGACAAAACCAAGCCCTCTCTGTCTCTCTCTCTCTCTCTCTCTCACCTCTCTCGCACACACACACACACACACCACTTTCCAAAGGTGAGAGACTCGTTTGTTCTTAACATCTACCATGATGAAGCAGAACAAAATGTTTCAAGTAATATGATTGCGTTGGAGAAAAACACACATAATTAACCTGCGGCCCTTGTAGCGGGTAGATGTTTGTCATCTTCATAGAACACAACACCTTCAGTGTGGTTTTTGCAGGCTTAGACTGGTGAATACAAGCAGTGTATTGGTAAAGTTTGGGCTACTTTTTAACGTAACTTGCTTGGAAAAAAAACCCCTCATTTCACTCAACTGTAGCTTGACATGATAGTCTTTAGAGGACGATACGCAGTTTATACAAATGGTTGGGTAATTTCAAAAAGGTAAATTTATGGAGAGAAAGGTGTTTTTGACATTCATTTATGTAGATAAACAGAGGAAAGCCTTATGTTTGTCTTCATAGATAAAATAAGGAAATAATGATATAGTAAGCTTATCGTAAGGAATGAAGATAATTGTCCGGTAGTTGGCCGTTAAATGTCAGAACGCCGTATGAATGGCGACCGAGAATGACGAGTAGTTGTTTATGGGGCATTAAGTCTTAACATTACAACAGTGAGGAATGCCTAAAATGCAGACAGCTCTCAAAGAAGTATTTTCTGCTTTATTATCAGGTGAGATTTCTATTCTGATAGGAAAATCTTTAATTAGGAAAAAAACGCACTTGTCAACTCGTGACAAAGGGTGCGGTTTTCTTTTCTTCTTCGTGGTAAAATCTGGCATAAAGAAAAGACAAGAAATTGGTTGAAAAGGAACTAATTTTACTCTACACTTAAACCAATGGCCATACATTTCCTAATGTGACGTGTTGGTATGTGTCTTTGAAAAGGGTGTCACTTCAGAGCCAGCAGGCTTCTCTCGGGTAAATGATCAAAATTGTCTTCCACGGGTGCAGGTTTTTAATTTGCATCAAATTTGCGCATTTATTTTTAATGAAGACGTCTAGTAAATGTAACTGAAAAATATTGACAAATTCAATTTCAAAATTCAAAATGATAATTATGTGCAATGTGTAAATACAAACACCTTATGTGATCAACTATCCTTGCCTTTGCTGCGATTTATCTATACTTTCATTGATCGATTTAAAACATTCGCTTCGATGTGGAACATCACACAGACAACCAGTTAATATATGATAAGAACTATATTCAGGTTCAAAATTTTCATCAGCAGTATCTGATTAAGTGTACTCTAAAAGGCGGCAGCTCTGTCGGGCGGTCGAACTGTGTTTTAATAACTTAAATAATCTCCTTGATGTCATTGATGTCATGGTGTTTTGGCACCAATGTGATATCTACTCCAAAAACTGATGCCGTCAATAACCTTTGTCACTCTAGATGCGGTACACGCTTCGTCGTTGGCCTTTTCAGGATGTCTGTAAACTCTACTTTGACTACTTTAGCGGTACAGGTGAAATCTGACCTCAACAAAGAGAGCCACGTGGTTTCAGTGTTCTACTCAGAAACGGTTGTGAGAGAAACGATCATGAGAGTAACAGACGATGACATTTTGTTGTTTACATTGGCTTCCTCAGTGGATTCATTTTAACCTGCTAAAACCAGTCCAGTGTTCGGTTTTGCCCATCATTTTGAACGGAAAAGGTGGTATTCGTTTAGTTGCAGCAGTATATCCGCATAGACAGAGAGTCCTGTATCCTGTATAGGTGGCATCGTCGTTTTAAAAATTAAGTATCTTATTTCACATCTGTGGAAATTGTTCCGGAAGGTAGGGTTGATTTATTGTTCTCATTAACGTAATTGGCCGGCCAGGTGTCGGAGTATTTTCACCTGCAAAGTTCAGCCAGAAGAGACACCGTCCTACCACACTAAAGCCGGGGAGCTGGAGCTTTGTCATTAGATAAATAAAGAAGGCGAGAACTATCTGAAGAATCGTGGGGAAATGTTCCTTTTTGGAATTACTTTCAATCCACAATACCTCACTGTTTTAAAAGCTCTGTCCAGGCTCCATTTGTTATGTCCATGTGTACAGCTGCAATGCACTAGTGGAGATTTATGCCTCCTCTGTGTTGTCGTACCGAGGTGTACAGGACCTTCAATATCTGCGGCATTTCTTTAAAAAGTGAAAATTTGAGTCACTCCAGCGATGCAGCAATTTTGTGTGATATATGGATAATAATGACTTGGACCATTAATTTCGCTGTTTTCATTCTATATAGCGTCCAATATAGAAAGAAATCGTCTCAGCGTTCACGTATCTCTCAGAGTAACAGACGCCATGACAACAACTTCATCAGTGGTGACAACCAGTGAACCATGACAACAGCTTCATCAGTGGTGACAACCAGTGAACCATGACAACAGCTTCATCAGTGGTGACAACCAGTGTACCATGACAACAACTTCATCAGTGGTGACAACCAGTGTACCATGACAACAGCTACATCAGTTGTGACAACCAGTGTACCGTGACAACAGCTACATCAGTTGTGACAACCAGTGTACCATGACAACAGCTACATCAGTTGTGACAACCAGTGTACCGTGACAACAGCTTCATCAGTGGTGACAACCAGTGTACCATGACAACAGCTACATCAGTTGTGACAACCAGTGTACCGTGACAACAGCTACATCAGTTGTGACAACCAGTGTACCATGACAACAGCTACATCAGTTGTGACAACCAGTGTACCGTGACAACAGCTACATCAGTGGTGACAACCAGTGTACCATGACAACAGCTACATCAGTTGTGACAACCAGTGTACCGTGACAACAGCTACATCAGTGGTGACAACCAGTGTACCATGACAACAGCTACATCAGTTGTGACAACCAGTGTACCGTGACAACAGCTACATCAGTGGTGACAACCAGTGTACCATGACAACAGCTACATCAGTTGTGACAACCAGTGTACCGTGACAACAGCTTCATCAGTGGTGACAACCAGTGTACCATGACAACAGCTACATCAGTGGTGACAACCAGTGTACCGTGACAACAGCTACATCAGTGGTGACAACCAGTGTACCGTGACAACAGCTTCATCAGTGGTGACAACCAGTGTACCATTGGCTATTCCAACTCCCAACCTCCCACCCCCACCGACTTTACGCCACCCCCCACCTCACCTTACACCCCACTCAGCCCCAGCCCCACCTTACACCTCCACCCCTAATCATATATACAAGGAACGAGTGGTAACACAATCAGAATCATGACAATATTCTTGGTAAATGTTGCATTACTTAAAAAAAGAACTTTTAGATAAAAAGGTATGCATTCATTTACAGTTAAACGTAAATTACGTCTAACAGTCTCGTTGCATTTCAAAAACATTCCTTGCACGTTAATTTGAACTTTTGTTTCTTGGTTTGAAAACTCAAACACTTGCAGAGATATTGTAAGGTAGCTATCAATAAATTTCTCTCAGCTTGAGGTGTTAAAGTTAAAAGTCAATTGTCAGGACTCTGAATGGATAGAGTGTCACGGTATTAACCAAGGTTTAACTGGACATAGATATTCTTTTGTCGTTAGTTTTACCTTGTCCGCCCGCGAGGAGGGTGGAGAAAGGGGGGCCCCGACGTCTGTACTCGGATATCATACCATACAGCAGCGTTCATGATGTTCACTCACTGAATACGACCAGTCATTGTTTTATCTGTTCTCCGGATTCTAGTCCAGTATACTTTGGGATCCATTATTGTATCGGATATATATGGTATTTTGGTTATAGAAATGGGCGCGATTGGATAATGTTCACTATAAAAAGAAACTGCTACTACATTTAACTTGATGACTAAGATAACCGCATTAAATTTATACATGATATTCTGAGAGACCGACATTGACTAATAGCCAACTCCTGTCTCCCTCTCCTAACCCCCCTCAATAACGGGGGCTTTAAAGCCACACTGTGGTCAACACGTGTGACAGTTGACTGGGTTCAGTTTGCGCAGACGACACCGTCTCTCTGAGCAGACGACATCGACATCGTTGAACGCGGTAGTGAAATAAAGAGCTTCATCTGAGCCTAATACTGATGGTCGACAGTCGGACATTAGCCTTTCCCACGCTGGACGCTTAAAGGTGGTCAAGTCTTTAAGTGACCATTAGTGACCAGAATAAAGCCTGACCCGTAGAGCAGCCCCGTGCCACGCCAGCGACATGTTATCCCAGGGATTTCCTTGGATTTAACAGAAAAACGAAGACAGTGAACGTTCATGTCGTTGCTGTAGCAGTGTCGCAAGAATCAAACGCTGAGGAAAGACACGAAGACAGAAGCAGGTAGGCACGGCAAGTTTTTTTATTTATGTCAAGTGGATCATGTTTGACGGGTGTTCAGCCATTAAAATGGCTCTAAACAAGTTCCAGAAGGCTGTCTCTGTATAGTCTACTAGATACGATGTACAATCTAATCACGGAATATATCACAGGTTAAACCCCATATTCACATTATGAACAGATAACAGGGGTAGAAATTTCGAGCCCAAAGCGATATTTAATCTAATCCAAGATATCCCTAAACTGGGGTCTACATTGAACTGTCATGTCACGTGTTTATCACCACCGAGATCTGCGCTGTTTGTCCACTTGTGAGTTCTATAGCTTAAAATTTTACAGGAGATTTTATGTTTCAAACTGAAGCAAGTTTAATGGTTGATTACCAACACCATAATTCAAACTGTTAGAAAAGAGCTCGTACTTCCAGCTCACGCCGAGATGTAGGTAATCTGTGGACATTCCATCTTCCACTTTTTTTTATTACACCAACTTAAAATATCAACGCACTTAGACAACCTACTTAGATAGCGAGATTAATTAGATAAAGCAAATTAAGTGGTTTTTTCACTATAATTGTGAAAACAATTAGTTGGGAAACTGATCATTTAAGCCCGTGAATGTTTCGTGCGACATGAATGGTAAAATGGCCGATTTCTTGTGACGTCTGCGACATGCCAGAGACATTTTGCGATGTTCTGGTTGGCAAACATGAGGGGAAAGATTAAACATGTGCTCAGAAAATACATTGGTGGGCATTGCTTTTGTTCTAGTGTAATTCTCTTTCTCTCAGAGTATTCCATTTCTCTCTCTCTCTCTCTCAGATTATGGTGCGACATGCACCCGAGGCAGATCATTGCAGTTCCTTGAAGACAGACGGTCGAACAGAAATAAGAAAACTAATGTACAATAAATCTTCGATATCCGTTCTACTTTACAATCGTCCATGTGCTCTGTGTCTGTGGCTTCTGTAGCTAAAAAAGACACAAAAACCGTTTTCTTTAATTTTTTTGATAGCCCACACAATAGCAGATCCAGATGGCCCTGTGGTATAACTACATTTTAACAGCCCAATTGAAAACAGTATGAAGCAGTAAATGTCAGAAGACGCAGGCGTCACAGTAAATCTATTTGACTGCAGACCGCGTCACAACGGTTACTACACGAGAATCGAAAGACAATTTAAGGCTTACGAATTATGGGCTATATTGCGACAGTTATTTCAATATAATTATCTTAATCGTCGTACTATAGAGAGAGTGTGCGGAGTTGAACATGGTGAATTAGGAGTTGTACAATTTTGTGTATTGCAATCTGGGTGTCAATTCGTTTTCCTCAAATGATTGGATCGACCATTATAAAAATGTTTAAATTAATGAAGATGGTTTATTTGACGGTATTTGCTAGGGTAACTTGGCTAGGGCTTGGTTCCCACATGGTACCTGACACACGTACAGATGTAGAAGGGATTTTGGAAGACAGACAAGTATTTCCAACTAAAATTAGGATTTGCTCTTTATACTAAACCAGTAGATAGCGGCCAGACATTGGACCGAGGGGTTGTATGGGCGTATTCAGATTCCAACATCGCACTAGCTGAGGAGTTTTACGCTTGACTGCAATCAGTGGAATCGGTTTGATCAGCGTACGATAGTTAATTACTCCCTAGCTGCTCGGGAAGGCGTGTCAAAAAATTGAACGCTGATAAACTGATTCCACTGATTGCACTTTAGCGATATCCCCTGCAGAGTTGAAACGAACAAGCTGGTAGGATGGGTGGCTCAGAATGCGGTCTTTGTGTCCATCTCACTGGTTGACGCTTTATATTGACGGCCTGTAGAGCGCTTCAGAATAAAATACAATATCTATAAATAATCGAAATACAGTAACAGTTGTAGTGGAAATCACACTCCCATATTTGATTGAAATAAGCTACAACATTATTTCACATTTTCGTGGTTTAAAAGCAAGTCGTCTGTACCAAATCGTAAACACCACAACAATTTCTATTGGTGTATCAAACAAAAGAAAGACCCCAGAGAACATATTTTCATGGCTAAGCTTCTTAAATTGTTCACATCAGTAAGCATCGCGTTTTTTTCCCTTTCGTCACATTGTTGAGCCCCCTACATTACAACGACGGTCACTGGCGGCCGCTGTGAGCCACAGATGATTAAGTTCAATAGTAAGGTCAGGAGTTCAACCCAAACCGGTTCATTGGCTACTATCTTCACGCCAGTTAAGCAGGGACAGCAAGCGCTGGTCACCTAGGCAGGGAGCTCTCTTCACTGGGAGATATGTCAGCGACAGTTTACAATCATTTATGTTCAGCAATGTTGAGAGAGAGAGAGAGAGAGAGAGAGAGAGAGAGGAGGGGGAAGAGAGAGAGTAATACGATTTGGATCTACAAGGTATTTTTTAGCGAGAAAAGTTTTGTAAAAAGGAAACAGAAATAAAATACTCAATCCAGGCGTTTTGCAGTTGAAGAATAACGAAATAAAACCTCATTTTACAACAGGAGAATATTCCCAATAACCAGGCTAACCCAGCAGCGGTTGTATTCTTACCATTCTTTGCTACAACTGTGCTACAGTTTTATTTCTTCAGCAAAAAATGTTACTTCTTACAAATCGGTTGTATTACCGGTGTCATGTGTCGGTTTAACTACCGCAAGTTTCTTCTATATAACAAGACGTGCGCATTGAACGATTGACCGTTTTGTCCGTTGTAAAAGGTTTGTCCGTAGAACCCCTCAATAGTGATGGGGTTTAAATGCACGGCAGAGTCATCAGCGTTTCCTGTTAGAACTCGTCTGGGTGGTAGGTTTTTGGATAGAATAGTTTGAATAGAAGAGTGATACCAAACAGTGTTTCTTGGGCATGGCATGGGCGCTCTCTGCACGCTATACAGCAAAGACACCTAGAACTGTTGTGGATTAAAAAGGGATACATACACAAAAGCGATAAATGAGTATAAAAGTGAGAATTCATAATCAAAAGAATAAGTATATACATATCTTTAAAATATATTTTCCCTTGATCAGAGCGCACTGTAGGGTGCAGTCACCACAAGGGGGGAAAGTGATCACATTCAGTGACACTCTGCTCATACAAATTCATCAGTTGCATGTTTTTTAAAGTCTCTTCACATCACTGATTTCGTTGCATTGCTTCTGAAATCTTTATGACTGATGACTCGTTACTGCACAAAAATGCTCTGAAATTAATGAAAATGTGCATCTGAAAGAAGAGCGCTAAATGGCCTGAATCGACGCCCTAGCTCACCGAACATATGACGTATGAAAATCAAAGGCATCAATTACTAACAATTGTATTTGATAATAAAAGCTTCCATTAAAAAAATTACTAAAATCGGCGTTAAGAATGCGATCACGAGGAGGTCAGGTATTTTATTGTTATTTTAATATTGTTAACGGTAATATTATGTGCGTTCACAGCTCAGGTGATTTGCTCATTAGCAGGCGGTGAAAGTCAAAGAGTAAACTACAAGCGTAGTCTGTTCCTCTCAATATTTGATTTTGTGTCGCATAATTTACTACAGTTTAAAAACTGCCAATGGCCTCACTGTTATCCATGTAAGATATATATATATATATACACACTCAGAAGTTAACATACATAGTTAAGCATATTCTGAAAGAACCGTGCAAAAAGCCATTAACAACCAGAAGAAAGTTGCGTCTTTAATTTCCATGTCTTAAAAAAAATGTCCTCTTATCTTTCCTTGTGTTCAGATTAATGTTGAAATAAGCTCACAACACGTCGTCTCACCTTTGATGTCGTTATTTGTGATTTCCCACAGCTATCATCCCAGCATAAAACGAACAATTTATAACGGTACTATAACGTTTTAGAACGGTAATATAACGTTTTTATTTTTTGTTATATAAGCGTTATTAACGTAATAATTATGTTATGTGTTTGCTGAGATAATCTCAGTCAGCGCCTTAGATGTTCACGGTACAAGGTCAGGTTATTCCACGGAGGACAATTCCGTTGTAAAACGTATTCATTGAAAAATCATTCAGCCAATTTTTGATGGATGTTTGAAGAGTCTTTGTCATGGATTTTGATGAAAATTTCGGATTTGGTAAGAAATAGGCTATATTTGGGTGGTGATTTAGTAATTAGTTAGTAAATTAGTATATTAATTATTCAACCGATTAATTACAAAATTGATATATTAAAATAATATGCAAAAATAAGAATTTAGCTTATGAACCAGTCAGTTAATAATTGATTTTTTAATCATGAGAATTGGGTTAATTAATAATTGATACACTAATTAGTAATGATAAGTGAAAATGAGGACCGAGTTTCCATGGCAGATGTATGTGTTTTCTAAGTGCTTTTCACGTTTACTGATAGTAAGTTTTTTTAATAGGAATGTAAAACTAAGGTAAAAAGGTCGTCTTGAATTTTGTTGTATTTTTTATGTATGCAGACGACAGAGCGAAAGGAAAAGATGTAAGTGGTCCTTGTCGACGCCTGTATAACCACAGGGTCCATGCTGTCAACAATATTGCCGTATTTTTATATACACGTATTGCATTTATGTGTGTGTGTGTGTGTGTGTGTGTGTGTGAGTGGTGAGGGGTTGTACGAGAGAGAGAGAGAGAGACTGTGTCATACACCAAAATTTTAAGGTAATTAGTTCCTAGTAAGTTACAAGATACAAGTTGCGGAGTTGCAGATGGCTAGAAGATTTAGTTCCAGCTGTTGAGGAAAGGCTTACATAGTAGGAATAGTATTTTCTAACACTATTAGATAACTTCTGATCATTACAAAATAGCAGTTCAGAGTCCAAATAAATATGGTCATGTAAATAAGTGACAACTATAGTGTCATATCGTGGGTCCTCGTTTAGCCACAGCAAAATGCAAGTAGTGGCAGTCAGACACGTTGACATTTTCACCGGCGTCCTCTTTTTGTGTTACAAGGTATTGAGTCACGTTATGGGGTACTTGAGAGAAAGATGGTGTAATCTGGAAGTCAAACAAGCTGTGATGTTTGTGTCACTGTGGGGTTACACGCACACTACTTGCTCAGCTGTGGACTGAGGGACCGTGTCAAAATAGCAAGGGTCGAATTGAATTACATTTACCAGTAGGATGGTACTGAAACGTTAACCAAATGGATTTAACTGTGCTGCCGAACTAGTACCAAGAAATAAACCAATGTGAGAAAGGTCGTATTTATTTTGATATCTCAGCAGAAAATATCAATGGATATGAAGCTGATATTTTGATTAAGTCCCTGACAATCGAATTATTGACTCATGTTTAACTCTTCAAAGGGATAGATTTTACCAATGTTAGTTAAGTGTACCCTTCATTCTCCTTAAGAACGCATGGATTACAGACGCTCCCCGTGCTCCATGCTGTATTCAGGGGACAGACATATGTACTAAACATGATCAAGTCTTGTCATTAGGTGTGGTCCAGGGACAACAGACCCAGAAAAACCTCGTCTACCACGGCCATTCTTACTACAATAACCACGGAGAAGACGGTGACTCTGCCCCAGGGTCCAGGTGTGACAACTTAGATCTTTATGTCTGTGGTGCTGATATAACTGTGAAGCTCTATAGAGAGATAACTCCGCGTGGTCCCTGCAGAGGGAGAGGAACGACGCCATGGAGAGCTGGTCGGCGAGGTAGGGAATTTCTATTTTAGGTCATTTATTAATGCAACATTCTCTCCCATTATACCTGTGTGCTAGGCAAAGCTAGAGTGACAGGTGACAGGTGACCTGGGTGACATCTTGACCACTGTCAGTAGTGACAGGTGACCTGGGTGACATCTTGACCACTGTCAGTAGTGACAGGTGACCTGGGTGACATCTTGACCACTGTC
>NW_019775382.1:307374-324666 GCF_001039355.2 Lingula anatina | reverse complement strand
TGTGGGTGGGGTGGTGGGGGGTGGGTGGGGGTGGGGGGGGGGGGGGGGGGGGTGGGGGGGAGGAGGGTGAAGGAGGGGTTAAAACTCCACTCCGCGTTCTGAAGGCACGACCTGCCTCTGTCAGCGTGTCATCCGAATATTGCAGGGACTCGTCAACCTACAAAGGTAGATGTTCATTAAGGATGCACTAATTCTAGGTTTGCATGAGACGTAAAACGAACTGCTTCTCTCATTTGTTGTGCTGTGTCTTTGAAGATATAACTGGTTACCTAAGATCTCATTGTCTTCATACCGGCACGGGAGTGGACATCATTTGTAATTGGTTGTACACGTGTCAGGCGCGCTGTCGCTGTGAAGAGTTGTTCATATGATATTCTGATTACATTTGACACGAAAATAAGCAGTTTAAATAACAATATCGTGGTCAAGACAGATAGTGTCATTTAATTACAGTAGGAATTATCATTTTTGTCTGGGTTTGTAGTCTTTTTGTGAGCGAAATGTTGCACCACTGAACAGGTTGGACAGTTGAAGTGAAATTTAAGAAAGTTCAGTAAAATAGAAGTTTCACCAACTCTCTCATTAAAATTGCTTTTTTTGTCATACCACTAGTCAAAGAAATGAAAAGAAAACTTAGGCCATACTTAAGCTGCCATTTCAGCTGTAACGATTTCGCACCAACGTGAAATGCAATGATTACAAAGCGGCATCTCCTCGACAAAGTGAACGGTGTCCCATTACAGACCAACTAACCATTAATTCCGTTATCAGTATGCGATAAACACCGGTTAGTCATCCATGACACACGACAACGGCACCTCGAAGTAAAAATCTTTTCTGTCGTCAGAATGGTAGCATCTGCCTTTGAAGAGCGTTACGGCGGTGGGATTGTTTGCCGTTTTAGAAACGTGTTATCAACGCTGCACGTGTGACAGCTACAATGCGGTGCCGCGGCAACAGTTACACAACACTGGCGTTCAGCACAATGGACGCTGTCGGTGAGGACTAGACCCCCTACAGAGAACGGACACTGATTGATTTTGACAAGGAAACCAAAAGATGACAAAGATACATTCTTAGTGTCACGTCGGTTGCGTATGTGGATGGCTGTATTAAACAGTTCGTTATACCTCATCTACTGACTGTGCAAAGCTTTATTATAAAGTGCGAAGCTGGAGGGGGTGGGGGGTGGGGGGTGGGGGGGGCGGCACCGGACAGAGTGGTATGATAGCCCTAACCCGAACCCTAACTATATTTATGTCAACATAATGTATACATATACAACTGTTCTTGCTGTGTTCTCAGACCTTTCCTAAATACCGCCAATTATCACCACCATGTGTAGCCTCCTTATCTCCAGCCAGTATACACCCCCTCCCCCACCCACCCCAACTCCCTGCTCATATAGAGGGAGCGTCAGGGAGGCTGAGTGGTACTTGAAGGCGTGGAGACCTCAAGATGCCTGTTTGGAGTTACAGTGAGATAGGGAAAGATAGCGCGAGAAGAGAAGTCAAGGGCTCTCAAAATTAATTTTTTCACTATAATTGAAAATTTCGTTATTTCACTACTCCCTTTTTTCCCCTCTCTCTCTCTCACATACACACACACGCGCGCGTGCGCACACATACAAACAGAGAGAGAGAGAGAGAGAGAGGTAAGGAAAAAATATAAATCCCGTGGACTGGTGAGCCATTTTTACCACATTGTGTAACGCGATTTCCGTCTACGAACATCACAATTAATTAAGAAACAGTGTGATTACCTTGTAGGTAAGAAGATTATGTAATAATCTATCGAGTCCTACATGTAGGTTTGCGGCTTAATTAGATTGGAATGTATAGTCAATGCATAATGCGTGCTGAAAATGGAAAACAGTGTGGCTGGCAGTCTGATTTAGCCTTCCTTTACGTATTAGAACCTTTGTTAGAATTTCTGTTACTCAATATTGCCTGCAGACACAGATTGGAAAACCGTCTCTAAATATAGACCCTATTCACTGTGTTGCTTCTCCAGCACCAAGGAACAATGAGGCGCAATACCAGCTTTTCAAATTGTTATATTTTTCACCTTTGAATTGTAAAATGTCAAAGGAGGGAAAGGAGATCAGTCCATTCACTAGAATGAATAGTTTACCTCCACCAGATATGCTTAACAAAGTAGTGAAACGCATGCCGATACCATGGTTTGATAACTGACAGCATTTGGATTCAAAGAAAAAGATATATTGCGGTTTTGCTCCATTGTACCATTGGAGCAGGTTCCCCCAAGGTGAAGGGGATCCTTGATAACATCATCAAAATTCTGTGATATTATCCAACACACGACGTCCTTTTATCCAAAAGCTCATGTTATGTCGATAAAACGCTCAACCTAGAGCTTTGCTATCAATATAACCCCAGCACACAAAATACTGCTAGTTACAGCAATGTCCAAATTCTATTTTAATAGATCTCTCTTGATACACATAACTCTAGGATACGTTTCTGATAAAACACGGAAAATTGTACAGCATGAATATATATCTGATTCTGAAACGATAGGAGCGAAGGCTGACAGAGGGAGGGCTCCGTCCGCTATCTCCTTGTATTGAGGGTATTCTTCAGATCCGTAGGATACCTCTACATAGATGATCTTAAGATAGCTAAGTCCATGGTCATTATAATTTAACTATGTGATGTGCAGACGCCGTACCTGAAGTGTAATGACCATTACTATGATGTGTTTGCTGGCAGAGATAGCCGGCTATTCTGTAATGATGTGTTTACTGGCAGAGATATAGCCGGCTATCTGTAATGATGTGTTTACTGGCAGAGATATAGCCGGCTATCTGTAATGATGGGATCGATAAGTCCGGGACAATCGCAGGCCTCTGATCACATCGAGTGAGATAACGTGGCGCATCCTCCCCCGGAGATTGGTATCAGGAGGTCAGTAGCCCCGGGGGGTGGCTGATGGAAGGCCTTGTTTGGGGGAGACAAATGTGATCTTGGCTAAGATTGTGTAAGTGAAGTGTTTTACCTGTGGGCTTGGACCCATTCTAGACTGGGGACGCGGACGTGACGTTTATGTCAGTCGCTTCTGGCAGAGTGGTGCGTGTAGGGGGGGTGTATAAAACAGAGGATTGAGAGAGAAAGAGAAAGAAGACAGAATAAGCGTGGTGAGTTTTGGTATCAGTGGAAACTCAAGATTTTTGGACTTAATATTTGAATACCGTGGCTTACATTAATTGGTGATTCGTCATTTCTGATTAAAGGGAAAATGTCAGTTTCGTAATGTAAGCTTTAATGTCAATGTGAATACTGGATTTTTAATACTCAGTGGTAAAATACGAAACTGCGTCAGTTCGTAAAACCGAAATCTTGTATATTAAATTGTGGAGAAAAAAGAAAACTCGGATATGATGCCAAATTCGCACTGTTCGAATAAAGACTTTTATGGACAGATATGTTTGAGTGGGTTAAATTAAACAAGAAATTTATCTTTTCTATCACCAGAATTATCATATGAGTATCATATTAGTATCAGACTAAGGACGTTCATGGACAGATCTGTATCACTTGGTTAAATTCTGTATTTGTTCACGGCAAGCGCCAATTCTACGTTAGCGAAAAAAAAAAAAAAAAAAAAAGAACGGTGCCACTCACCAGTCGTCGACAAAGATCGATCTAGAAAGTAAACACAATATTGACAATAGTGTGTTGAAATTGTGTGTGGCATTTGAATATCATTGTTATCTCCTCTGTAAAGAAACTGTCATCATATCCAGGAGGAGCGGTAATTTAGGTCGCATCGCAGACAAAACATAGTTCCTTTATTCATTGAAAGTTTGTCAACATTTGTTTTGGAACAATACCATTCCCTTTACAACAAATTGTCCAATATCCAGTGTACTGGTGTAACTGGTTGTTTTCCCCGACGGTTTCTTCACTGTCACAAGACAGACCAAGTTAGCGAGTAGTTGGTCGTCTGGTGCGGTGGAATATCAGGCAATTTTCGAAATGTTTACAATTTATTTTAATATCTTAAACTATATTTCTGTAATATCCTTACCTGTGTCAACATCAGTAAGAAAACGAATACTTAACTAAGAACAACAGCAATAAGAACCAAGGATGAAATGGGGAATGGGGCGGTTACATATGGAAAGGGGGGGGGGTTAGGGTTGACGACCCCTTTGACTAAAACTTTGATTTAGGTATGTTTAGTTTAGGCATTTAGATAGAAATGTCATGGCATATTATACATATTGTTAGCTAGTTCAACATATCATCCACATTTGTTAACATTTGTTCGTATATGTCTGAAATGCGGGGGATTCCGTCTCAAAAAAGACACAAACGTACATGCCGCATGCGATGGGCGCTTTCTGGGCAGGACTTTACGGGTCAGGACTTACTGGGCAGGAGTTTCTGGGCAGGAGTTCGGTTCTCACGGTGAAGTAGAGTTAATTTTGATCATAAATAATAATCTGCAGTGTGAAAGGCAATGCACTGAGTACAACATCAACGTTGCGCAACTCTTAACCACAAACTTGGACCAAGATATAACGTGTTTTGTTTCTTCCACGTGAGCTGTTTTGATTTGATTGTATTGATATTTTATAGCAGTGTATTCTCCACTGACAAGCAGACAGTAAGCGCACTGATATAGAGTTAAATAAGTGGAGTTACCCTGTGTTCATGAAACTGCGTATAACAGTTAACACTCGGAGATGGAAGTTGAGTTACCGACTCCAACATGGCTGCTCAGGTCGCTCACTTCATTTTGATAACATTTTTAGGGCACTGGAGGCAAACGCGTCTAATATTAATTTTAGTATTCTTTTTCCTTATGTGGGTAACTCAGCCAATAGCCCTGGTTGCGCTCCGGGCTTTAGTTTGAACGCTTCCAGTATTACCCGGATTATAAATCCGATCAGATTAAATCAATTGGTCGATAATGTTGGTCTTAATCTCTATGACGTCACGTTGGTCAACGATTCAGCTTATTTGGCTTTGTATGAACTCACTTAAGAAAGTTTGTTGTTTGACATAACAAGGGCATGTCGCTGGCATTTTAGCACATATCAGGAAGGGGTTGTCCTCTTCGCCATGGCGTGATGGAAAATGATGGCAATGTTTTGGCAAAAGTTGCGAAAATACCTGGCTGGTCAGAAAATAGCTGTCTGGGCTAAAAAAAGCGTAAACTGGACAGAATGCTGGTGCGGTCCGCAAGCGTCCAGTTGCAATTGGTCAGCTGTTAAGTTTCTCTCCTAGGTGAGTTCTTTGGCTTTTTTTGTCAAAACAGTACTGATGCTTCGGGATGCCATGTATTTAGATCTGAGCAATTGAACTTGTGTTCAAATATTTGATACTGATAAATAATGGACTGTGAACATCTCAAAACGATAATCATAAAGTAAATAGGGGCCTTTGTGAAATTTTCACTTGAAGAGTTGAACATGACATTCTAAATATTTATTGAACATTCAATATTACTAACTGTAAGATATTTCTTGTGCATCTAAAATTTGAGAAATAAAGAATCAGTCAACTTGGTAATTGCTACGACACCAGATAGCATGAACAGGCCACTTAGGTGACTATTTGATCTTAGTTCACTGGTAACCCGATGTCGCAGAGAAGAATTCTGAAATAGTCGACACAAAGACCACAGACGCGCTTGAGAGCGTCGGCAGGGTGTCGTATTTGCCAGCACTGTAGTGATAAGATTTAAAACGGCAAAAAATTCGACTTGTCTACTCTCCGTGCGGCGCTAGGATGCCCCTCTTATCCACAACTAACTGGTGTTATTTGAGGTACTTGGCACCTTTACCTCTGACGTAGCTGTTAACTTGTCTGTCTCTGTCACCTCGTCATCCCGCTGTGACCCGAAATACCGCGTGCAGAGATTTCTGTCCATTTTACTCCAACATATCTTTTAATTGCTATTGAATGTCAAGCGACCTTTGATCATTTGAGTCATTTTAGAGTGAAGAGGATTTAGGAAAATGAAAGTATTAAGACTGAGGTGAAGCAGGTGACCGAGCTGGTGTTTAGAATATGAAATATCGGTCCGTACATTTCTTTTATTTTAAGATTGAGCTTTCTACAGTGGCAGCCATCCACTCTAAAGTTGATATTTCTTGTTTTACAGAGCTTTACCAGAACATAAGAGAGTTGACCTTAAATAAGAACTGAGAACAAGAATTCAACCGGAGGTTTTACAAGGTAGGTTTGACATAGTTCATATTTTCACCCTTGATCAGTTTTTTTTTTTTTTTTTTTTTTGGGGGGGGGGGGGGATGGAGCATGCTTGATGATGTTGTATTTACATGGAGGAAAGACGTTAAACAGTGAGAGGAAGGAGAGTTTACATAATAACCCGAGTTATACGTGTTCCCCACCTGGGCAGCTGACGCTTTGATATTCAGTATGTGATTGGAATTACATTTAAGATCGCAGATCGCTCTTCATCAACGTTTCAACACCCGGAGCGACAGATTTGGGGGACAATCTTATTTCAGGAAATGAAAATACTGTTGTTGCATAATATTGAGGTTACTTCTGATCACGGTACTGAGGCATGTTTATACTGGAGTAAGAATTCTAATGTCTTGTGTTTCCAGTCAGTAGAAATGCATCTTATATTTGTCTGAAAGTTATTATGAATATTTGCATCTGGTACATTCGATTACAATTGGTTTTTATAAAATAACGCACACAACTGTAGTCACGTCACTGTCTCCTCTGTGAGTTCGTCATATGCTCTTCAATTTGTCCTTTGTATGATACAAGTAATGGATTGGGTTCGTTTACAGAAAAATGATTTTCACTGAGCAGGAATAAGATTACCCTTGGCCGCTTTTCTATGAAAGATGTATAATAATTACCCTCTACCAGGGGGACAGATTGATTTTTCACAGATATTCACAGATATGTCTCTAGATAAATAGACAGTCATTTGGCTCTTTCCATTTTTCCCCATATAATGTGCCACCCTGGTCATGGGTATATAATTATTATGATCCCGTCATACGTTGCTTACACCACCACGTAGTTAATGCATAGAAAACATTTTATTCAACGAGCTATGCCTTTTACTAGTTCGCTATATAGTATATAGTAATGCTATCAAATTCCACATTCTCTAAACCCTTAATCATTCGTTCTTTTCAAGTCTTCTGTACTTATTAAAACTTGATAGGGCGTTTAAATTTCACACCTCTGTATTGCTAGACGTTAACCCTGTACCCTGTTAATCTCTAAAGAAAAGAAAAGCACTCACGCGGAGCGTTAAGAAAATAAAATACCTTGGACCGTGGGGATGATGATATTTTACGGTATACAACTAATAGCGTTAGAAATTTCTTTAATATTGTCTTCCTTTAAAGTGTTTTAAGTGCCTACTTACAATGAGGACAGTTATACAAATTAAGCTATGGGGAAGGGGGGATGTGGGTCAGGGGTTTGACGTGCAATCTTTATGTCATGTAAGAGGTCAGTTTTAGATGCAGATACCACGTTTATCTTATCTTGTGAAGTAATTTTTAAATTATGTGCGTTTAACGATTCTGACAAAACACACAGACACACAACAGTGAACTACTACCAAATGTCCCATGTGACCGTAATGTTAGTACACCTGAGGTGCCATAGGACACTGGGTGTAGTTATCACTAACCAGAGTGTATAGCTCTCTCCGTCGTCTTCAAATGTGAAGACTGAGAACAGTGCTGCGAATGCTTTAGGTGTGAAAAGAGCAGCGTGCAGGCATTCTGGTTCAAGTGGTCGTGTTAAGAAGGTTAGTCTGCAAGAGGGCACTACGACTAAGTGTGGAGTAGTTAAAAAGAACGCACAGTTGTTTTATAAGCTGGGTCTAATGTCGTGAAGCGTACCAGAGGGATGTCGGCGTGAAGACGAGGACACGTGACAACTGCAGTGGAAGTGATGGACAAATGTACGTATATTAACAACAGTTATAAATAACAACATGTATATTAACAGCAATTAAGGGACATGAACGCCCCTCTGTATTGAATACAATGTTACGCGAATAGGGCTGTCAACAGCAAAGACAGCATTTGAAAGTTCACCGTCTGCATTGCTGTCCTCTGGGGTATTCCCTCTTCATGTTCTGTTTAATTATTTTCATGTTATGTGAAACCCCGTGTGTCTGTTGGCTTCTTGAATTTGGCTTTCTGGTAATCATTGCTGTTTACAATTGCCAAAGACTTCAGTTCACACTTTCAAAGTAGATTTACAATATATAATCATGGGTTTATCACCGCTCAGTGTGTGAAGTAAGAGCGGAGACGCTTCAGTTGCAGTCTGACAGTTTTGTAGCTGTTGTGGATGGTTTTGATGTGAAATCTCTCATAGATAAAAAAGATAAGTCATGCACGAAGAGCATGTATGAAAGATTTCACATCAAAACAATCCACGACAGCTACATAGTGTTGTTTAGGCTCAGAGGGCAGAGCGGCTGTCAGAGCCCGGATGTAGTCAGAAGTCAGGTTTTAAACATTGGACTTTCCTTACGACATAACAGGGATTGAAAAGTAAAAAAAAATGCATTTTAGCCTGCTTTATCTTTGTTTTAATAATTACTATTTCACTTGAACAGAAATACTCAGTTGAAACTTGTTAAAACAGGGAGGTAGGGGCCGTTAATAAACCCCACAAATGGCGGACCGCCCTTGTAATGTTACTCGCTTGGACGCTTTTCATGTGCAATTGTTTCAGTCTAGACCATTTGAGGTTTAAATTCAATACGTTAAGTGTGTTAGGAACTAGTTGTTGTGAATTTTAACATGCATCACCAGACTTAACAGATTCAAAGGTAAGGCACACGAGTTGCATCTGAGATTTATTTTACGTTACAAATGAAATCTTCTCTTGGTCCAGTTTCCCTTCCTTCTTAGTTATTTTTTATTTTGATTTGGATAATAAAAAAAAAAGAACTGCTGAACCTTTTAGTTTAAAATTTTGGAAAATGGTTTCACATAATAAAGTAAAAGACGAAGTGATGCACACTGTGAGATTGTCTTAGTGTGTTGTGATGTTATCTTTCTTCCCAAGGCTGCCGAGGATACAGAGGCCTCTGGGTAAGAGCTATTTGTCACATTTTGTCCTGTGAAAACGGACAACCCTCCTCCGTAACATTTCATGTTTTTACCACTATGTATCTTATATAGACGTAAGTCCCAGTAAAGTCCACTTACCTGGAAGGTAACGACTGGGCATAAACTGACCGGCCTACGCTATTTTCTGGTTTGTTGGAGATAATAAAGTTTTATAAATATTTTATTTATTTTAGTCAACCCTATGTATATATCACTGTCTATTTGATTGCCGCCTTTTTCTTCTCTCTCTCTCTCTCTCTCTCTCTCTCTCACACACACACACACACACACACACACACACATTTTGCAATGGAAAGCACTATTCTGTGAAAGAAAAGTTGGCAAAATATCGACAAGTAAAAGCAGTATTTAGCAAACAAGCTACTCAAAACACATTCCAGAATTGAGAAAGAAAAACCAGATACTGGCATCAATTCATTGCTGTGATCGCGAAACTATACCGCATTATTGAATCAACAAAATTCCACCGCAAATAGAAATTACCAAAATATTCGCCCTGCCAGCTGACTGTAATAGAGTCTCCGTTTGGCCCACCTGTTTACATTTATGTTATTCTACACTGAGAGGGTATTTTGTTAACTCTACACCAAAAAAGACGCTGGAAACTATCAAATAAATTCCAACCAACCCCTTCACGACCTGGTTTGGATTTACAAACATTGATTTGTAGCCCTGCACCCGGGTTTTGTTGATGTTATAAAATGCAAGCAGCCGAGAGACGCTGCCTGGGCACGTAAACCGCAGCTCGATCTCGGCAACAGGTGGGTTAACATGCGCACTTTTACTCTCACTTCTTTATAACGTTTCCTGCGCTTGTAGTACATTTTCACACTATTTCCTCTCTGCGTATTAGTATATAAGGTTGTTTTTCCTTTGCAAGGTAAACGTTTACATTAACTATCTCTGCACACTTTATAATAATGATTTTCTTATTAAAAAAGTATTTATTTTACTGATGTAAGTTTCACAATAACAGATTTTCACATCTTGTCAAGATGATAGCGGTAATGGTAAAAATTTTTTCACATAAGTTCTTCGAGTTCATTGGAACGTTGTTCCAAACATGTCGTTCACACGGTCACACATAGTACGGTGAGAGTAACGGTTCCCCTAGGGCTTGACAAACAGGCCGAGACACTGGCGAGAAGAGAGCATATTGCCCGTGAAAGAGGCTTCTATCAATAGGTGGCAAAGCAACAAACCTAATTTGAGGCTAATTTGGAAATAATGCTTTCTATTGAGGTACATGTTGACTTGGCTGTCGCTGCCTGTTGTCCGTGCCGTATACGTGCTGTATGAGATTAGCTCCCCAAGACAAAGGCGTAACTAGCTAGAGCGGCTTTTACAACACTGGGGCGGACGTTCCTATTCATGTGGCTGTTTTTATTGCGGGATTAGCGACAGCGGTGTATTCTCACCCATGTGTCTGGAATTCACACTTAACAAAGCGCAGTGGTGTACACTTGCCTTGTTTGTTAAATGATTCACAATAGGAACGCACAGATGTTGGTTAAAAGCCGGTTAGTTATTTAGTTGCCTTTCGGACAGCATTGGGACAGTCCACGTAGAGCAGTTAAGTGGTATAGCGTCACGATGAAAGAGGTATAGAGACACGTGGAAATAAGCGATTCACACCGAAAACGTCCATCGGGAATTTCCCAGTCCACTGAAAGGTATGTTTGAACACATTCATATTTTTTAAACAACACTTGATTGACAAAGTGCAGAACATGAAAATGGTCGGGGTTTTCGTCCCTCACTTTGGGCTATATAGTTTTCCTTTATTGTCTGACTCACAGTGTAGTTTTACAAAGAAAAACCTCGCATTAACAGCCGAGAAAAGAGCGTCATTCTGATGCTTTACACTGTAGTTACTACAGGATACTTTTTACTACTTTTATTATAGGATACTTTTTACTACTTTTACTAGAGGATACTTTTTACTACTTTTACTAGAGGATACTTTTTACATATTGCGAATAATCCAGCCATGTCATGTTATTGACCTACGTGTCTTTATTTATTTATTTATTTATTTTTTTGTTTACTTACTTCTCAATCTGACATTAATTCAAAGAAATCAGTCCACTTAATTTTTAAGTTAAAAACAGGATAAACATGTCTGCTTTATTAAATATCATTTTGACAAAAACATAAACGATTTCTTTTTTTACAAAATAGGCATTATATTTCATTAAATTTTACTAATATTGGTTAAGTCATTTGAAGTAGTCTGAAATAATTTGTCTAAAAGTAGATGCCAAAAGGCTTTAGTAAAAAAAAAGTAACATTGCAATTGCTTATGTGAACCACATTGATTCAAATCAATGCTATAATTTTTAAAACAAATCACGTTTGGGCAATCGGTAAAGGGAATTCTAAAGAAGCTGGAATGTTAGTCGCATGCACTTACATGATTATGGGTTGGTTATAGTTGAAACTTGAGCCTCGCCCAGTGTGTGTAATTCCTAATTATTCAAAAACGCTTCGTCAAGCATTATGACCTACTCGAAGACGGTAGGAATGATTAAAATGCCGCTTTGAGTGTGTTAAATAACATGCTTCCTCCTCCCCACCTTTTACTCCCCCCCTCCTCCCCGCCCCTCTCTCCTCCTACCTTCCACCCCCTCCACCCCCGTCCCTCTCCCCCTCTCCTCTCCTCTCCCCTCCACCCCGTCCCCTCTCCTCTCCTCTCCCCCTCCACCTCTCCCCCCCGTCCCTCTCCCCCTCTCCTCTCCCCCTCCGCCCCCGTCCCTCTCCCCCTCTCCTCTCCCCCTCCGCCCCCGTCTCCGCCCCTCTCCTCTCTCCCTCCACCCCCGTCNCTGAATCATTTGACAGTTACTGTAAAAAACTTGGAAGGTTTTTTTAACCGCGGAGTCTGTAAATTTAAGAAAAAAAATTATCATATTCAGATAACTAAAATAGCTTCCCTTTATTTGTTATTTATGTTAAGAAAAGAACTTTTGACTATTCGCCTCACTCTTTATAAATTGAAGTGTTCAAAAGAGGCNCATTGAGGGTATATATGACACTAATAAATTCTCTCCCCACCATCCATATCAACTGGTCGGAGGGCGACGTTGCGGACATATATGACGCTTATAAATCCCATCTTTACAACCTGTTATGACCGGGGTGATTGATGTCTACAAGAGGTACTCACTAATGATAACGGACTAGTGGAGTGTACAGAGGTGTGATTTGGGACGCCTGCATTGTCATCGTAGTTAGAAATCTCTTCAGTTTATTGGGAGATGTAGGAGGGTTGTTTGTAATATATCGAAATCAAGTATCATATCTTGAAACAGGATTATTCAAACCTGACGTTGATCATCTTTATTGGGGAAATAGCATCTTGAAAAGCCGTCAACGAGTAGAAGATATTTTCCGATCGAGATGACAATTACAATTCCTGCGGATCTATCCGCTGTCATTAAATCAATAAGAAGTAGTAGAAATGGTGATAAAAGTATTCACCTTACTATATCAACTGCCATATAGTCCCAGTAAGCTGTATGCTCTCCCATTATTAGCTTCATCCTAATTTTTCTTACATTTAATTAGCATCTTCCTTAGCATCTTCCACGTGCTGCTTGGGACTAAAGAAAGTCTCAGTAAACGCAATATTTTAATAATAATAATAATAATAATAATTATAATAATAAATGTACTTTATTAGACATAAACCGTATACCGATACATGTTATAGGGTCTCTACTAAATTGACATATGTGTATAAATTACAAACTTACATTTGAAGGTACAATATAGTGGTCATTAACCGCAGAATAGGCTAATATTGACGGGAGTAATAAAGAATCAATTTACAGGATTTGGCGTTTATAATAACACCGCGGGACTAAGTGCGTTCAGACGGCGTGATTAACTGCGCCGAATCTGCCTCCTGTCACTGTGTATACCTGGAGGAGTAAACGCCGTGTTTCCGCAGACATCTCCCCAATTATCAACCACTAAAGTGAATTCATGTAGCCAAATAGTGCTGTTTGGAATGGACTGTGTTACGTAAGCGCTTACGAATTCTGATTCACGTTAGAACCGAGACTAATATGTACTCTTCCCTCCTTGCCGAGTTGTAATCGACATTAAGCGTTCAAATATTTGCCGATTGCCCGCGAAAATTGATCTTACTCGGGGTGATTAGGGCGAGGGGGTCAATAGTGGCAGAACTAGTCAAATATGTGAAATGTAAGTGACGCGGGGTAATGCAATCGGTATTTGCTCCCCCAATCATTGTCTTGGGGGTAACATGCTGAACATAGTTTGGTACTTGTTAAAATGTTTATAGAAAAGTCAACATGAACACCTTAGGCTCTGTGAACGTCCTCCTCTCTTAAATACATACAGGTAAAGGTTTTAATCAGTCAGTAGTGGTCACCTTATGCTGGACACTGAAGCAGACGGTTACTTGTCATCATGGTCAGCTCGAGAAAACAAACGCCGTGACTGTAAGTGACGTACGTGTCATCGTGGTACGTGACCACGTGCAGTGTTTTCTAGTCAGGATGCCGCGGCTCAGGTAAAGCTTGGCGTGCAGGGTGGAAATGCATTGCTTAGTACAGAACATTTCATCCTTTTAGCTGCTTATTTTTTCATGTTGGAATAAGTTATGGAGTGTTTAAAGAGTTATTAATCGGAAAGGCAGAATTGAACAATATTTGATTTAAGAAGGGAGTGACCAGAAGATACGGTAGTATTTTTTCCTGAAACGCTATGTAGGGCTGTAGGAAGTTGGTCAAACATTTCGGTTGGTGAGCAAGTGGAAGGTGATCAGTTTTGCATTGTCTTCGAGGTAAAACGCTGATACCCCAGAAAATATTTTACGGTAAGCAAACACAATAAAAGGAGTATCAGATAATACCGGCTAAAGGCACCAGTAATTTATTCTCCAACTTTGTGTTTATTTCTCTGTGTTAGTGCCAGGGGGGGGTGTAGGGCGACCTCTGCCCTGCTGTTACATACGGCTGCTGGTGCGTGACTCGCTCGACATCCTAGAACAACTTCGTCCATTCACAACACTCTGGCACAATATTTGACAAGAAAAGAATGTTGCATTACAAGGATTCGATCTCGTTGTCGGTATGTTTTATGCTGTTGGGTGATGTGTACCGGGTCAGATATGATGTTTGCTGACTTTGGCTTTGATCTTCAGCAAAGTGACTTTCCGACGTCTGCCGGGGGGGGGGGGGGGGGNTTTTTTTATTGGGGGGGGGGGGGGGGGGGGGGGTCTGTATAGACTCTTGTAGACACCTTGCCATCACGAATTTATTTTAGTAGAATTCAATCTGCTCAATAATGTGGCTCAATAATGTAGTTTTTGTTTTGATTATTGTCTTCAACCGCCTCTGTCATTGTTAACCTAACTGATTTAACATCTCGAAATCAGTTTAAATGATAATAAGAAATCACACGGCTTATCTTAATCAGCTCATCCTGGTTAACTGATAAAATGACTCAACATCGTCTCAAACCCATGTTATTTCCGAATTATAGTAAGCTCGGATTATCCAATTTTAAGTCGTAAAGAAATTGACCAATTCTGAAACTATTTAGGACCCCCCCTTCAAGGAATTTTAAAGTGATTAACAGAGTACTTGACTGCCTGACTCACAGGTGGTTTAATTAAATGTGTTCATAAACGCTCACATAAGGCGGTCGGTAAGAAGTTGAAGGTGAGATGTCATGACGTCAGTTATTGCAGTTAAATCAAGTTTGTGGTCGAATGACACAGAGATCCGCGGAATTTAACAAGCAGCTCTGCAGTCGTTTTGGCAACGGTCTGAGGATTTTTACATTAGATATCTATCACAGTAAGTTTCACCGGTGTTAATGAAGTAGTAATTTTCAATTGAGTGATTATGGCTTACATCTGACTTTTGAAATTTCCTCTGTGCGTGTGTGTGTGTGTGAGTGTGTGAGTGTGTGTGTATGTGTGTGTGTGTATTGTCACTGTGTATTGGTATCAGTGTTTTTCCTATTATCACACGTGTAGATTGCAATATAAAAGTCACCGCCTCTGCTACTAATTAGGATTTAATTTGATTACAATAGGTCAGTATTAGCCGTTCATTCACTGCCATATGGCAGTCCTGGAGTGCTCTGCATCACAGCTAGTGGACAGGACGTTTGATCGTTTTGATTACAATAGGTCAGTATTAGCCGTTCATTCACTGCCATATGGCACTACTGGAGTGCTCTGTATCACAGCTAGTGGACAGGACGTTTGATCGTTTTGCTCGGAAGGTAAATAAACTCTTGCTATTATTAGCAGGAAACAACTGTGAAAACCTAAGAATAACACTTAAGAAGAACTCCAGAGATGGTTAATCCGCCAGTTGAGTTTAGATTTCAGCACGTGCCGTGGTTGGTGTTAATTAGAGGGACAGAAGGTGGTTTGTAGTCAATTAATACCACAATAACAAAGCCAAGAAGCCATATGTTTTACAAACTGAGTCGATTTCCATGATCAAAACCTACTACACAACACACGGTCACGTCCTGCAGGTAAGTGGTCACCGCGACCCCAGGTCTGTCTTCATATACAGTACCTGGGAACATCGAGACACAGAGTACACTAACGATGTAGAGCACCAACCTAGTCCATCACAGACGCCGAGATGTTCAGTAGGCTTTAATTAGTCTAAAAAGGATCTTGCGATATGTTATCGGGGTCTGAAGTGTATTTTGATTGCAGAGTGGTTGTGCAGATTGCAAGCAGACGTCTTGCTAGGGACAAATAAACGACTTGCCGAGGTGCTCTCAACTTAGGAGTTTCGTTTACTGGTAAAAGCTTTTTTAAGTGATTCGATTCGGTTGCATATAAAAGACAAATAAATACATAACGTGGCAGCTCTTCCCGTCCCCTCGGGGCAGATCATGGTATGAATACGGTTTATAACTTGAGTTTTATTTTAGCTGAACTCTGTTGTACAACATTCGACTGAAGTCATGGTATAAATACGGTTTATAACTTAAGTTTTATTTTAGCTGAACTCTGTAGTACAACACTCGACAGAAGTTTTATTTCAAGGCAAAAAGAAGGGTTCGTGGCGCGTGTTTCGATACATTGCATTTACTGCCTACTGTTTGATGTACTTAATTTATTGTAGAAATATAACCAAACGCGTCTACCAGATTATATTGTTACTTTGATAGAGCGTTGACCCATTACCACCTCTCATCGCTTTCCACTGCCACCATGCCGAAGTTCAGTATACTGTCTCAACTAAGGAAGGTTTGATGCTTAAACAAGTCATATAAAAGTCACGTAAAAGTTATCAATCACAAGACCTGCTTTAGTTTTTTATAGGTAAAAAAGCACCTTAACTCTATTTACGAGTGCAAGGTTATGAGCAGTGTTAATAGATGAGTCCCCAGGGACAATGATTAGAGGAAGAATCAAAGTTTCGGAAATCTAATTAGCAGGTATATGCTAGCGTGTGTAATGAAGTTGTAAGCTGACGTAACGCGCTCGTGCAGGCTAAGAAGGCGACGTAACTTGTAATGGAGGGGCGGAACGCATGCGGAGTTGTTAATATTAACCCATTACAGTGACGTCATATTTGCTCCGTAACACTAGTCCCGCGGCCATGCTGGAGGGAATGAACGACGGGGAATAGTAGCGGTAATATAGGTGAACCAAATAAAATAAAATAAACTTCATATCGCGATCAAGTACACCAAAGGGAAAAGGATATATACAAGCTGAAGCTTCAGCTGCTCAGCAGGATCGACCAATATGAACTCAAGACAGTCTAAAAACATGAAATCCTACCAAATGCTACTTATCCAACATCGTGTTGTCAGAAGATAGTTCAGTTATCTTGTACTTCATTTTTCTTGTTCATTGGGTAATAACAGTTATAGTTTGAGAGAGTTTAATGTGTAATCATAAGTTTAACCTTACATAGAAGCAACTTTTTTCATAAAGGATAGATAAAAGGAGAAATTTGAGCTGATCATCAGGATAAACCCTTGTGGACTCAAGGAAGAATGTATGCAGGATTGTCATAAAGTATGACATGAAATATTGCTGTCAGTTATGACTTATCTCTACATCGTGAAGCTGTCAGAAATTATTTCAACATTCTTGTACTTCATATTGGTTCATTAGAAAGTACATGTAACAAGACTGTTGTTTGAGAGAGTTT
>NW_019775382.1:234261-306453 GCF_001039355.2 Lingula anatina | reverse complement strand
TGGCTCTTCATTCTTTGCTATAAAATAAATTAGTTTTATCCTTTACTTTTCCGAAGAGTCTTGATTCAAAGCCACCTCGCCGTCTCTCCTCCGTTTATGGTTTTAGTTCCTTCACCATGGATTGTTACCACTGCAGGCAGCCTGTGAACGCTTGTAAAGTTAGTTATCTTCTCTCGATCAAATAACCTGCAGTAATTCATCATTTTGCTCGGTTAAATATCAAAGAAAATACAGAAAACGAAAACTGAACTACAGACATGGCTTGTTCATGCGCAGCAGACGATTCCGGTCTCCCTCCAGAATGGCTGCCGTTTGTTTTGATGACGCAGGCTCTAATGGGTCAATTCCTAGTCACACTGCCTGAGAGGTCTAAAGAAAGAGTGCCCGGACATCGTGGGGCACACACATGTTAACAACAGACAACGCCGTGAAGATACCGTGTCCCTGGCGAGGAGCACACTGAGCAAGGCATCTGTCACCAAACGCTTTGTGCTGGCATATGTAAGATGTCATGTTTGACCGACAAGTTTGAATGCTGTCGGCAGAGAAACAGGCGGGTGGGAGGGGCAGTGACAAGCTCACATTTTCAATAAAACATTCGTGGGTTTTGGTATTGGAATAGATATTGTTAACAGACGGAGTTTCCTTCGTCGGCTTTTTAATGCACTTGCACGGGTCAGTTCCTCTGTCTGAAGTGCACCGACCAAATGACCTTTTAAACGTTCTACGTGTTGAGTGGTGCATTGCTTTCTCCATTGACCGTTCACTTGTTCTACGACACTGCCTTTGACCGGTTGATATATCATACTATTCTAAATGAGGTTGTTCTGGTCTTTTTGACACACCGTGTATAGCCCTATGTCGCAGAAAATCAAAGGGAAGGTATCAGTGAACTTCAGCGGAGAGAGAGAGAGCACGTAAGTGAAAGTAGCCAGTCCAGTTAAAATGCGTTATTATAAGGACACGCTTTATGTTTACAGAATATAGGTGCTCACTGATATGTTTTACTACTTATCCCAATTAATGAATTACTAATTTTCAGATATTTCGAATGTTCTTAATCTGGTTTTGTTTTCCTTACATAGGGAAATAAACCAGAAGCCCCAGAATCCCGTGATCTCCCGTATCCTAGAGCCGGGTATCTTGGGCACCCCGGAGACCGGAGTCTTAATCCGCTATAATCCCTTCTAAGTCAACCCCAACAGGGTGTTACTGCCCCAGAACTGAGCCAGTGGAAGCAAAGTTGCCAGCAGTTTAACACGTGTATTCTTAAGTCCACCTGATTCTTTGAAAAGGAAGCTGGGTATTTTATGAGCGTCATTTTCATATTTCAGACAGAGGACTCTCTATTCTGCACGACTGTGTGTGCCCGCCGAAGACATTCACAGACGTTTGTGCGGCAACACAGGTAAGATTACACATCGACTTTTTAACTCAGATGTTTGTCAAATTGGTGTTTGTGATAGTTATAATAATGATAATTTACCCAGCTTACAATGTTACATGTTTAAACAATATTCGCTGTCTAGGCTACTTCTGTGTTTTTTACATAAGAGAAAAATAATGAATGACAGACGGGTGGTAATAGATGTATCAGTTAGCTATCGTAAACATAGAGGGCAGAAATTCATATTGGTTTTTGAAGGAGGGATACCCACATTTTGCTTCAAATCCAAACCAACATGGTCTATGATTTAGTGGGGCGAAGTTATCGTCTGCCCGGAAATCTTCCCAATCTTTGTCGTTTACTGAAAACAGCAACATGTCTGTTCTTGTCTGACTGAGTAATTTTGGAATTGTGAGAGAATACAAACCGGTTGTTTTCACAGTTGTGTGCCGACATCAGCAATATGCAATTGTTACGACACCGCAGTGTCAGGTGACGTTCTTTAGATGTTTTACTGGGAGTATTTTACCTATGAACCTAGATTTTTGTGGCTTCCCACGTTATTCTACTACATCAGATAATTTGGTGAAAATTAGCAGTAATTGGCTGTCTTAAGATCGACTAGCTCAGATGCCGTCTGGTGACCTTTGGAAAATGTTATTTTATCAATCTTGGGGTTTGCAAGGTAGGTTGATTTTCACGAGGTTATCAGAGAAGGTCTGGTAGACTGCGGAATAATGATTGAACCGTGGGATTCCAACAAGTAAACAAGTACAGATGCAAATGTCTGTTGTTGGAAATTTTGTCAACAATGCAGCCGCACTCTAACGATGTAGAGCAAAAACTTCGATTTTCTCACACTTGATAATTACGATCTATAATATTAAGCCTACTTGACGGTAACCACTGAACAAAGTCAGATTTTCATATCCTTGACGAGGGCAAGATGTCAACAGAGACGGCTAGAACATGGAGTTTCAAAGGCAGAGCCTGCATGTTGTTACTTTCTATGGAACCTTCAGTAATAGCAAAAATACGAGTCACGGTGGTGAAAGTTCTAGTGCGGTATTGCGTAGTTTTAGCAGTGCCACTCTGAAAGTATATATACATATGGTAGTATATATACATATGGTAGTATATATATATACATATGCCCTCTTCTTTACTGGAAAATATCCCATGTCGTTTATAGCTCGTGTTAAGATTGTTCATTCGATTTTAACACTCCAGGGAGTAATGATGGAAATTAACGCTGAAAGAAAGTGTGAAATATTAAACACACCGGAGTGGGAAAGTTGGACGTGATAAAGCACTTGATGAAGGGGAGAAGTGGTTGTACGCAGTAAGAGTAAGAAGCGTTGCGGTCGTGCCAAGATGGTTCTATGTTGTGTACTTATAAAAGCATGAAATCACGAAGACATTTTGTAAAATATATATCGACACCTTTCAGTCTTTTTCTTTTTAAGTCCATCTGTGGCACGCTGCGGGACAATCACACGGTTAAACTTGAAAGAAAAAAGTGTGAAAGATGTGACAGAAAATTGATATTCAAAACAGTGTAATTCACTATTTTATTACACAGCAGGCGGTAGTGCTGTAACATCTAAGAGAGTAACACAATCAACCTGCCCCTGCCTCGCTGCCTCCTCCCCCCCTTCACCTCCCCCCCCCCCTCCCCCGTCGATACTGACCTACCTCCCAGTGCATGACAACATTACGGTATTATTTACACAACATTCCTCATTATAGAGACGTAACACCTGTAAACTGGAGTATTCAGCATTATCACGTCCCTAACCTGCAGAAGACACTTGTTTATATCCATAATTAGGGCCTGATGGAAATATTGTAGCTATTTTACATGCCCTAGGCATGGATTGTCTTCGTTGACAACGTTTTTGGGATGAAGACGTTACATCATCCATGTTGACGTAGTTAGTGTAGTAGATGGGGCCAGGAATAGGAATATTGGGTTCTTCTCTCACAGCTGCCGTGTGAAGTGGTTTGGGTTTGCAGTGTAATCTGTCATCACTGAGCTATAATAGCCGGATAATACGCTGAATAGTGAACTCAGCCTGGAGAGTGTTTTAGAAGTGGGGCCAGGGCAGGTACATTTAAACAAGTTCAGCTGACGGCTTCTCGGCGGCCACCCAGATCTCTATTTGAAAACAGTACAAGAGTGCTCGTTGTAACTGTACGAGGCAGCAGCGGCTGAGAACTGTGTCTCCTGGGGATGAGAAATTTAGAATTTTGTGTCACAGTGCGTCCCAAGGAGAACGAGCGCTGGATAACGGGACATGCAGGCAAGGTAGGTGAGGGACAGTGGTTCAAAATTACCGAGAACTATATTTGCAATAGATACATGTACGTATGGTGATGCGTTGTTTTACTCTGCGGTCCAGGGAAATCTGAACAGTTCTTTTACACGTTAAACGGTTTTCTACTCTGGCCATAGTTCATGCCGTGTTTCCTGTAGCTGTCTCACACTGACCACGAACACAGGGCGTCTCTAACACCAGCATCTGCAGAGCAGCTTAAGCTAATTATTTTCACATTAACAAAAAATCAGCAATTCATCAACTTCCTATTTCTCTAGCAGAGCAGCTGACCGTGTAAGCAAACGCCGGTTGCTAATTAAAAGACAAAGCGATAGTTATAGTGAAATAGCCTTGACTGGTCACTGCATTGTTTTAATGGCCGGATAAAAAGCAAGTGTCCTTCCCATTGAGTTATTAACCGACATGGTTGGTGTTCTAGATAATGGAATATATATTGTTAGTGGGGTTCTCAGTGATGGAGAAGTCGATTAATTTACCATTTGCATGTTGAAGACATGTAGCCGGATTGAGGGGGGAATGGTGGTGTGCCGGGGGTGGTGGGGCGGGGGGGGGGTTGGAGGGGTGCGGGGGGGGGGGGGGGCGTGTACAGAGCCTGGTATGTAGGATTATCGCTTACAATGTGTCAGATTTACTCCCAAATGTACCTCCATGAGGGTTGAGGAAGAGTTGTACCAGTCACAGTGAACATAGTGCCATTATTTGAAGTCGTACGTAGGAATACATCCCCAAATAGACAACATCTGTTTTATTTTGAACGTGGATTATTTATTAATGGCGTGCTTGTCATCTTCTCCAGCGTTGACCGACTGGTCGGTTTCTATAGGACCTGGCACACTGTAAAGTATAGAGGTATGTATGAGTATCGTTTGTGAGAATCGCTTATACGCACAACTTTGAGTGTGTGTAATCACCCTTTTTCCAGCGTATGAAAACGAACATATAGGCAGCGTATGAAGATGCTTTTGATCATGTTCAAAACATTTTATTTCCCTTAGATATACGAACGTTTGTTTGCGTACTCGAGACGTATACGACGTAAGTCTAATGAACCCCTTGCGTTTGCTTGCGTTATGGACATTTTTCATCTACGTTAGTGCTATACGCCAAGTGTGACAGTACCTGAACCAACTCATGTTTCCTATCAGCGGCTAAACTGTGTCCGTGGACAGCATCTTTGGGGAAATGTATAATTTAAGCAAATCACTGTTTGCATATTATCATATTAATTAAAAACCCTTCATAATTGCCTTTTAGTTGAATTATCTAACTTGAAGTTGTTTTTTTAAATTCAGTAATGGTTGTATTTCGTACCTCTCGAGGCAAACGTGGTTTCTTTATTTACAAGTTGTCGCTAAGAGTTAGGAATTTGTGGCACACACACACACAGATCAGAGAACTAAAGACGCGGTAGTAACACTGTGGACTGAGACATGGTATTAACGTTCATGACAGTCATACCGTGTGCTCAGCGTTTGTTTCATCTTATCCGAAATGGCTATTAACAGCGGGGTGAATTTGGAGTATAATGATCCGTGTGGGTTCCACATGACAGCTCGTGTCTCGTGGTGCAGTCATGGACCTGCACTAGTTAGTAGGTTGTAGATAGCATACAGTAGGCCTATATAGGCCCAGTAGGCGGGCAGAGTCATGCTTCACGCAGGATTTCCAGCTATTATTGGATGACCCAAAGCAAAGTCAGTGTGAAATCTGCTATCCGCAAAGAAGCCACACAAAGCTAGTCAATGCAGGACGCTGACAAGACTCCATCTTAACTCGGTGTTTGTAAAATGAAGTAATTATGAAGTCTACCTGCCAGTTATGCTTTATTAAAAATTGTACTTAATGATCACTTTGTTGAACCCCAGCAGTACCCAGGTTAAGGCACGAGATCTCGTGCTTTAACCACAAATGATGGTACATGAGCACGACCCACGGTAACCAAGCGATTTGTTTCTACCTCGTTAGGATAATCCGACAACTAAATGTCAGGATAAAAGATACAATAGCACTAAGAAATTAGGTGGTAAACCGGCAGCCATGTCGTTAAAATATCAATGGTTTCCCCCCAGTTCTTGCTGACGTGTGATAATGGAGTCACAGTCGGGCAGGCAGTGTCAATATTAGCAGATCTGCGGTCACCCTGCCACAGTGTCATCCTGTTGTGTGTTAGCGGTGATACGCCTCATGTTACCTCTTTGTCTGAAAGACATTTTTCAATTTTATAAAGATTTCTTTATTATTCGTACGCAGTGCCCTCGGATAGAGGTCTTCCTGTTTTCCGAGTAACAGCCTCACTGCTCTGATGATCTCGTCACAGGATGATATTTGTTTACTGACAAGAATGAAAAAAAAAAAAAAAAACCGGGAAATGTCAGTTATGAAAATATGACAACAATAGAGGTATCAGTATCCTGAAGCTTTTTCCATGCCTTAGACCGAGAACAAAACCGCCGTTGAAGCCGTACAAAAAAGTGTCCACCGCTGTGCCGGGTGACGAAGTGCCCGGTGACGTAGTGACAGGGATCGTGGTAACATAGCAGTACCTACTTTATACCAGTCTCAGCGACATGAGGTATATTTACTTTCTACATTGACAAGTTACGTTCATAACTCTCTGCACTTCAATCATTCTGCTCCAAGTTGAAAACAGAACAGCACTGTCAGAATGTTGGACAAACAGCAGTGTGAGGTTGGCGACTTTTAACAAACATTTATAATATAATTTGACAAAGCATTTTTACCTTTATTTCTTTGTCCGGTAACAAATTATTCACTGTGACATGCACATTTGAAACAACAGCGCTGAATACAGTCCCGTAGCCAGGGGGGTCAGGGGGTTGGAAAGACTACTTTCCAAGAAAAGGTCCACTCTGGGTGATTTTTTTTGGCACACATAGGTTTCATGGACTAAGGTCCACTTTTTCAGAAAAAAGAACCCCCCTCTTGAAATTCCTTGCTACGGTCCTGGCATAGAAAGCTAACTTAAGAGTCCTGTGGCCAAAAAGCAGGAATGGAAATACTGGACATAACTTTATAATTCGTCGGTGCGTATTTCCTTATAAAACTAATGCTAAACTCTATGGCGGTGAAATGCTGCAGGCAGCATCCTGTGATATCATAAAACCCATGTATAAAGAGCAGACGTAACAACGGCACGCGGCGCAATGTGAGCACAATGCTGGCACACCTATCGCAATTCTCTCAGCCAGATTCAACGTAGACTTGTCTCTGCCAGATTTTATGAAGCAGTTGTCTCAACCAGCTTGAATGTAGCACAAATGGAAATGGATTAACCAGGTGGAGCATATTGTGCTAATGAAACAAACAAATGTCACATGTCAGCTCTGTGTTGTCGGGCTAGTACAGCATATATATACATTTTATAGTTACTTAAAGGTCAGTACAGTTTATATTCTTGTAGATAGTCATAAGAATGGTCCAGTTAGATCAGCTGTGTTAGGGTCTCTCTCTCTCTCTCTCTCTCTCTCAGCTCAATAGCTAGTAAAATAGCATCACGTACTATGTTTTATAAATCTCCTCTCTGGCTTTACCAAAGTTATTCCCACCTTCCCCTCCAGGGGTCGTCTTGGTCACGACGTCCGCCGCAAATATGAAAATTGGAGCTGCATCATTTGATGACGATATTTGAGCTGGAAGCGATACAATTCCACCACTTCGTTTTTCAGGGTGCAAGTAATGCAAAATATTGGAGGATTTTTTAAAACTAACTCGCAGGGATTTTGACGGGCGTTATTGAGAAAACGTGTTTTAAAGCGCTTCTCATGTCTACAGGTTGTTTTCAAGAGAGTTGGTGTGTGCTGGAAGTGTTTGAAGTGCTCTGAGCGTCTGAGAAAGTTGGTGAAATGAAGGCCGAAGGCTGGACACCAGTGCTGTATCAACATTGACTCTGTTGTATGTAATGCTGGGATGTCTTTTTTGATAATCTGGACTTAATTGAGAGTTTCATATTGGAGAGCGCGCGTTTCCGTGCTCACTGAGTTAAATGTTATTACACACCCATTGTGCATCATGTTACAGAGGTATTTTCTTCATGATGATCTTACGCCTTCTTGCAGCCATCAATCACAGAAAATAACTAAATGTGATATGTTGTCTTTTTCATTTTTTAAACCGATTCTCAAGGGTGTCGTCAATCCTTATTGAATCCTCAGTGATTCATACATTACTAGGTGGCAGTTCTTAATTAGTGATGATTTCTCTGGTGTCCCATGTCCGTGGGGAGAGTTGATACACCGCATTCAGTTATATATGTCTAATAAATGTTACTAACAAAACTATATTATCAGGAACACCCATGGGCGAACAAGGAATGGAAAGCGAGAGTGTGTGTGTGTGTGTGTGTGTGTGTATGTATGTGTGTGTGTGTGAGAGAGAGAGAGAGAGAGAGAGAGAGAGAGAGAGAGATTTCCGTATTTCAACCAGAATGTATCACCAGTGTCCTGAGTTTTGTCGTGACAGGTACATTCAGCTACGTAGATACGGTAATAGTACAACTTATCTCACAGTTATCTTTTATAACAAACAAAGCGAGAAATCACTGAAAAACCACAGCCACAACCAAAGAAAAAAGTAACCTCTCCAAATATCTGAACACAAAGACTTATGATATAGTAATAAGCAGTTAGATGGCGAATTATATGCTTGGTGGCTGATTTCCCGAAGGTAAGGTGGTAGAGGTCGCTGTTGACGACCCAAAACTTCTCGTGTTCGCATTCTTTGCTAACCAGTCTTTTGTGAAGAGTTTCCTGGGGGGATACGTCTACTGGGAAAATAATCACTGTCTCCGGTCGCTGTCACACTATTCCACGCAGTCAGTCTGCTTACAGGCAGGACCGGCAGGACTGCTTTAACACCGAGCTGGAGACTACATGTAGATGACATCTTAAGGTGATCTCTCTCTCTCTCTCTCTCTCTCTCTCTCTCTGATTCATCAGGTTTGAAGACTATTAAGACAGTTTGCGTCCATGTAGCATAGGACTGCTTGTTGTCTTGTAACAACGACGGCTGAGAAAATGATCGCTTATCGATCACTTGAGAGGAATTTGATGTTTTCGTAGGTTAATCCTTTTTATTACAGTGTTCTTATCGGAAATATGACAACAATAACAATTCTGTTGATCATTAAGCCAGGATTTAGTGAGGGCAGGTAGTGCAACGTCAGTCTTAAGGCATTAACAGTTACGATATGAGAGAGAGAGAGAGAGAGAGAGAGAGAGAGAGAGAGAGAGAGAGAGAGAGAGCACTTGTTGGCGTCCCAAAATCAAATTATTTAAGTTTAAAAGGGAACTCCAGCAATAAACAAATACTTAAACTGTTTTGGATAAAGTAAAAAGGACACACATTTATGTCCTTCTTGAGTGCAAATAAATCAATGCAGTAAAATATTTCGTTTCAATTATTCAGTGTTTTCCTCTGGGCCTTAAGATGGTTTCACGGAGTATAATTCTCCTGAGCTACAGCAAATAAATGCCAGACTGGATCTGTGTGTTCCTGCAATGCCGTCACATCCATCACCTGGTAGCAGTAAGGAAACTAATGTGACCGTGAGATCGCGTGAGGGACTAGGTTTTGTTTTGTTTTGCAAAATAACGGCTTTGATGGGAAAAATAATTTTCCCTACGTTTTGATTTAGGACTCGAATGTCAAAGCTTTTGAAATACAAGTTTTATCAAAAAGTTGTCCATCAGGTGGCTTTGTGTTCTTTAGGTGTTTATAGCACTCCTGGTAGATAGAGTACAGCACATTTTTTGCACTTTCATGTTCATTTAATGCGTTGTGAAGGTTATAAATGTCGCTGTTTTTTATCGTGACTGTAATTACATTTGGATATGGGGCTCGAGGAGAAAGTACAGGGCTCTCCAAATTTTTCAACCCTTATTTTCTCTCAAATTTACCCAAAACTATTCAGGATATTTTATAAGTTAGTTAGGCATAAGTAATCTGATCACTTTTTAAGCTCATTGGTAATAGTTTAGATTGTTCATTGCGTAAAACAAAGAGCATGACTTTGGGCACTGTTGACAAACATTTTAGGTCCTGTGTATGTTGCTCCTTGTGGCATGCAGGTCAGGTGGTAATGGGACAGAGTGCAATTATAGGTGATTTGCAATTAATTTCAATTTATCTTCCCTGACATGTGTCTCGTAAAATGGAAGAGCACATGGTCTGGTTTTTTGTTGCTGGTAATGGACATGTGTATGCGGGATAGAAAGGGGTGGCTTGTTGTTCAGTTCTACCACAGCTATCTACTTCCGATGACTGAAGCCTGGAAGTTCGGTAAGTGCTCGGTGTCATGGCTAGGACAGCAGTCACTGTGGACTTGATGGAGCGATAGTCAATAGATGTACTACCAGTCTTTGTCTTGTTTGTATTCAAAACGTCTTCTTCGTATCAGACGGACGTTTATGAAAATGTTAAAATTGGGAAGCGAACAACTGGGTGGTATGGAGCAGAAATGACTGACTTCTGAAACAAGTTTTTAACCTTAATTTCACATATGTAAAGGGCTTTATTGTAGTGAGAAATAGAGCGCGTCAATACAATTCATGCTGATAGGTTTTTGTTTAATGGCACCCAGGAACGTGATATCCGACAATAGACCAAAAAATCCGATCATTTTAATTAAGGGCCCATCACGTCAACGTCCCATCCATCATCAATACACCTCTAATTACTGCGCGTCCACGACGACGACAGCGTCTGCAGGCACTGCCAGTGCTAGGTAATCACTGCACACACAGCAGCAGCTTCAGAGTATCGTTTGCAAGAAGACGGCGATGATGGGGAAAGTGAGGGGCACGTTTCTTCCATATTATTGTCTTATGTTCTAAGATATGAAGCTCGCAGGCGTGAAAGTTAAATCTGTTAAGTTACGACTGTCGTGGAAGACAAAAGGGTGCGAAAAAAGCTGGTTTCTACCTGTCCCACCGTGGCAAGAGAGGAGGGAGGGAGGTCCCCACGTGCGGCGTCATGTCACCACAGGTCAAGAAGCCTGGATCTGGGGCAATGGACGCCAGGTGGGTCATTAAGAGGAGAGGAGGGCCTTGCTTGATCTGTTATCTTGTTAATTGAAGCGTGCGAGATGTTAGCCGAGAACGTGACCGCGATGTTGATGGTGTCAGTGCCGCGTTCTCACTCGTATTCTCTGACAGGGGCCTTTGTCTACGACTGGCACTAATACATGCACAGAACCAGGAACATAGATCTAAACTAATCTGGGCTATTTTCAAAGTCTTCATTCAAATACCTTCCTTGTCTCTGCCTTAAATTCATGTGAGAACGATCCGCGTTGTTATTATTTTTACTCGCGTTGACGCAGACATCATCTTCAAATAAGATAATGTCCCTCGGGGACGTCTTGCTTTACTTTGTAACGTTTAAATATAGATGTCACAATTATGTTCCGCTCTATTATATTGCAGGGAGTTTTTTGTTTGTTTTAAATTTTGTGTCTTTTTCACAAAGTTGTTCCCCTTGGTGTCGTAGTTGGCGGCTTTTCATCCCAATAAACACCATAGATAACGGTAGAGGCGGGGGGGGGGGGGGGGGGGGATGGGTGGGGAGGAAGGGGGGGGACAGGCAGAGGAGTTTTATCTTACCAAGTAGATACTCGTAGCCGCATCCACGTCTGTTGTATAACAGATAATTTTAAGTAACAACAGAACTCAAGCACCGAGCTTAGAAAAAAATGTATCAAAGGGAGATACTAGTCAACAGCAAACCAATGTCACAAAAGGATATGTAATAAATAAATGTATTAACAGTAACATGCGTGAATTGTATATGATGTCATGATGTAAGACACGATAACATCTGTAGTGTGGTTTGAAAAGATAAACTCATGACATGTTCATGACATGTTCATGACATCCGTGAAGACAGCCAGAGAGGTGCGGAGAACTGCAGTTTCCTGCTACACTGGTTGTAAACAAGGAGGTTCATTCTTAACTTAACTGCCACCTTAGTTTTATCATTCCTGAAGGCCAAATACATTAATCTTTACGTTCAGAATTAATAACCAAACTGTACCCGGAGGATGCTGGGAATTATTTAACATAAATTAGCTCTAGAGAAATCAACAAGGTTATTTCTGACGTATAAATGACACATTTAACCCGGAAGGCCTGAAAACGTCCAGCCAAGTAGAAAAAGATAATCAGCACCTGTCATATTTTTATTCCAGCTGATTATACTCTGGCTGTGCTCGTATCACTACTGCAGGGCAAAAGGCGGAAAATATTCCAAATACACAGCTTCTCTTTAACTGTCCATATGGATGACTTTACGGTTAGATACCAGATGAAATTCAGGATATACATGATGCTATCAGTGTTATACTAAAGCAGGGCTTCTAAGATGAGACTAACATATGTGGTACGGACCGTGCTGTGTATAGTTATAACCGTCTATTATAACGGTACCTTGAGGCGTGAAATTGTGGTCCCCATCTGATCTCATGCTTACTAATATCAGCTGCTCCTCATACAGTGACACGATGACTACATAGCTTCAATTTCGAACATTTTCCTCAGTTTTAATATATGTAAAATTTACCTAGCGCGTCGTTTTCCTTGTTCCTCATTTAAATATGCAGTTTGGTAGCATTGGTGGTATTACTGTGTTATTTCTTTAATCCCACTATCGCTCTCTCTCCTCCTTCCCTGCGTCCAGCCCCCCTCCCCCTTACCGTCCTCCTCCACCCGTCCCACACTCCCTACATCCCACTCACACTAGGCCACATTTACCCGTGATTCACTGGACGACACTGGACACTTCCCCCGTCCACCATGGGAACTGGCCTATGTCCAGCACTGGCCATTCAGTCTAAAAAAATCTTCCCACAATTATCTTCAGATCCCATAATTGTTTTCGGAACCACAACATATATCGCTACATTGTGTGGCAAGTTTTTTCTATAGGCCTCGAGTACTGCTCATATTTCATGTGGCAGCAGGAGTATCTTCATGGCTCTGTTTTGACCACTGATGGCGCGGGGCACGCAACTCACAGAGACATAATGATACACGACTGGCCAAATATACGGGGGCTGACATACCCTTCTATTGTTTTATTATGTGATATCTTTTGGGTGGAGAAAAATGAATTGTGCCGAGGAATTATATGTGATTGAGCATTTCATACACAATGTGGCTGGTTTTGGGTGGAGGAAGAATATTATGTAAAACCTATCAATTTTACAAACATGATACAAGTACATATCGTTCAAAGTTCTTTTGTTCAGTTAGTGTGATACGTAGAATGTCCCAATGAAAAAGAAACCCGAAAAGGGATGTGTTGTGTAGGCGTATTGCTTATTATGAAATGTAAAGAATGAAAATGATGGTTTTCCTATCTATGACAAAATTGGCGGTCTTTGCTGAGTCTTCAAGGTCGATTTCCTTCCACAACTCTTGGTGTTTGGTTAACATACATCACATATGTCATTTCTACCTCTGTATCGTCACTGCTGCCAAAGAAGTTCAAATGAGTATTGTTACCGATCAGCATGTCACAGTTCTAATGGCTGGCGAAATCTCGTCATTCTCTCACTGAAAGAGTCAGCAGGGTTGTCTGTGTGTTGAGGGGTGTTCCCTTCAACATGGTGTCCACCGTACGTTTTTTTTCTCTTCCATGTAGTACGTTCCTGGTGGAAATCAGTTCACATGGGCTTTCAGCTGGATATTATCTTGTTTTACACCTACTTTGTGGTTTTGTCTGCGCTGTTAAAGAGCTCTGCCCAGTGTAGAACCCGCGGTCAGTGGCAGGCAGCTTTGTCCTAGCGTCCAGTATGTGGCCAGTGAGGTCCCAGTTTGACATGTCTCGCTGACATTGTTGACGGACAGTAATTAGGCAGATCTTTTTCTGTGACATTGTTAATGGATAGTAATGAGACTTACCCTTTTCTGTGACAAAGGTGACGGACAATAATTAGTCAGATCTCACTTGTGGATTGTTAATTGGGTCGTTTGTTTTTAGCCTTGATATAAGGACAGGTGGAAAGTTGACTTCAAGGGGTTTATTTATTGGTCTTTGTGTTCTTTGTCTCCTTAGTGCCCCAGGGCTGGTGGGAAAACTGAAGAGCCAGATGCTGCCCCCGCAGTCAATCCCATAGATTCATGGAGGCAGTTTCAATCCGGTGACCTTAGGAAACTTTTAAAAATTAATTTTTTTTTTGTTTTTCCATCCGTGACGTCTTCTGGTCCCTGTTTTAGGGTAAACCCTGACCATGTAACCTGGATGTCTTCCTCTGTTGACTACGACACTCACCACAATCAGGGTATTTTTATATTATCAGTGGTCGATAAAGATTATTAATACATCTTTACACCGCTGACGGCCCTACCCCTGTCAGTAAAAGCGGTTTTAAACCTTCAGAATGTAACTATTACGTCTAGAGGGCAGGCTAACCCCAGGTCTGGCCACGTCTTTGCTTCCTGTGGGGTCGAAGATTGATGTTTTTTAGGATCTGAAGAAAAAAATAAACTTTTTTGAGTAACCAAATCAAAACACAACTCTTAGATGTGTAGGTTGAATTGTTAGCGTTCGCAACGACAATCCCTCCATCATTTTTTCACACTAATTTGTCGATTGGTTTAGCGATGTAAATAAGATAGTGGTGACGTCCAAAATATCACACAATTTTTTTAAACATCTTTATTCTCAAGAGGGTTAAATATTGATACAGTATAAATAAAGGTGGCAATTCGCCTAGGCATTATATGCTCACCTTTGAAATTTAATAATAATAATAATAATAATAATAATAATAATAATAATAATAATAATAAATGTACAGAGAAACTTAATTACTTAAATGTATAAAATCCACACAAAAGGGACATGCTTGTGTCAACCTATTCCGTTTATTATGCTTGAATTACACCTGTTCTATAGTTACATATTTCGACTTATGTTAACGACTCAAAAGTATTTCCCGTTTGTTTAAAATCTCTGTATTTGGACAATATTGTACCATGTTACTAGCAGTTAAAGTAGAAGACGCCCTAGCCTTGTATGTGTCTGGTATGTCTTGCGACAACCGTCCGCTGGTACTGGAAGTATTTAGATGTCGTGTCTCACTGTGATTCTCGTTATAAATCGTTATCTATTTAAAGGTGTTTTTGAATGAAACACCCTCCTGTGCAAAGTCTGAGTGTTTTTTTTTTTACATACTCACTAAGGTTCTAACTTCGACAAGGGAGAACATTTTATACTGGTTCCCTTATTTCATGTATCAGACGGGTCGTTTGCAGAAAATATTTTTCCAGTGTTAGAATGCTGCCGCCTTCGCATATTGGAAACTTTTGAGTTTTCGGAATAAGAGGCTCCAGAAGTTATTTTGCACAGGTGGCAAACTCTTACGTATGTATGACATAAATTCTTACGTATGTATGACGCGAGTTATCATTGCTTCTGTTATTATTGCTTTAGTACCGACCAACTTTAGTTAAGTTATTGTCAGTCTATGTAAGAATCAGAAAAATAACACCGGGGCATTGGAACATAAGCCTCTCAGATTTTGCTTTATTTTAATTTATTGTGTAGAACTATTTCAAAAACTAAACAGGGCCAAACAAGGTGGGGGGGGGGGGGGTATTGTGGCACTTACTGAAAATCCCGGTACGAGCGCAAAACAATGAAAATTTCAAAAAAACTGGCACCTGAAGGATTTATATGATGTGGAAGTTAAATGAAGATAAAGTCAACTGCGTTAGGATAATATTCTTACAGATATTAGTAACGTGCCTGGGTGCATTTAGTTCGTCGATGTTAAGTTCTGTTATTGCTCAACAATACAAGACCAGTTTCCGGACATGGTGTCTGCCGTCACACCTGAAATGGGTCTTCTGTTTGGCTTCTTAAGACGCTGTGCGGAATAATCTTATCGTCATGAGTTGCTGTTTTACTACAATTTATATCCCCTTTTCACATTTCGGTGTGTAGAAGTTACTAGATGGGTATGCGGTATGATGTGTGAGAGATGTTTTAGATTAACGAGGAGACAGCATTTTGAGGAACATTTCTTCAGATTCTTGTAAATGGTACATATGTAAAATACCACTGTTGTTGTACATGCATCATCTGTCGCGAGAAAAATAATTTGATCGCAAATAAAAGAGGTTATCTCACAACAAGGGAAACTTTATGGGAAAAATTAAAAAACACCCTGGCGCAGCGAGATTATCGTGCAGATTACACTGCCAATAATTGCTAGTGTCACATGACCTATTGTTTGTTTTCCCGGCTCCGTTCTCCCACCCATCCACGCTATGATAATATGTAAGCCTGTCCCCAGCTAGGGAACTGAACATTACCCTTCACATGCAAGACAGGCACCGCGAGATGGTCAACCCTGGCTAAACGTACACCGGGGCTTTCCCTGCTGCAGATCTCCCTATTCATAGCTCTAATAAGTGGAGTAGATCTAGCGCGACAGGTAGGATATGTCACCTGGTCACGTCAACTCTGGCTGTACCAGGTGTACGATAGGTGCGTTTTAACCGTGTGAGGAGGAAAGAACGCTAGCGCGTATCTGAGTCAGAAAATAATAGGTCCCGAGTGTCAGGAGATAGCAATCAGTGGTGAGACACGGGGCTGCTAACAGCCTAAGAAGGCTGACGAGGAAGAGAAATGAAAGGCAATTTGTTATTGGTTGGTGGATTCAAGCCACTATCTGTGTGACGAGGACCAGCTGAGATCAGTCATAACGTGGGATTCACTTCACTCTATGGTACACTTTACCTCGAACCTTCACAGAGAGAAGACCTCTAGAGCTCTGAGTCTGGGATAGAGGTTGGATTTGCAAGTATTTCTACAAACTGGAATTGTGTTTAGCTTTTTGAAGAACCAACTCAGGACCAATTGTTTATCAGGTATGCGGAGTGTAAAACAGAGTAGCGCAGTGTACGAGGGTCTTGTTATAATATGATTGTCTTCTGTTGGAGTATAGAGAGGCGTGAGGTGACTGTAACGAAGGACTCCCTGTTTGTTACAAACAGTGACGTCTTATCAAAGACAATCCCTTGGTGTATTTGTTACAATAACTGCACCAATGTGGTGGTTCAGTTGTAACATCTGCCCCAGTTCCAGGTTATTTTGCGTGTTTATTACTGTATTAACCACAAGGTCCAGTGGTGTGTTCTTGTGGTACCTAAAAACTTGGTATAACACCATATACACATAATTCCTGCTGGTTGCCATACTATTCAGATGTCCAGCATTTGTTGAATACATACCAGCATATAAATAATTCACGATCTCGTTTTTATTTGTAGGTTGCTATGGTAACAAGCCTTTAAAGACACACCAATGAAACAAACCAAGATGTCGTCGTCTAACTTGCCCAAACTGATCAAGTGGATCAAGCGCCGGAAACAGCCAAAAGTCAGAATCGCCGCAAACGCCTCCTCAGCAGAATCAGACTCCAGTCTCTCCCCCCAGCACCCTGCTGGTCTTCAATCCTCCTTAGTGCCCGATATGCTGGACACCCGCCGCTCCTCGTCTCAGCTCCAGAACGACCTGTTGATGCACATCTATGAAGAAATCCCAGCGCTCTCTAGGGAAACCTTACCTGACTATCCCGCTGTGGATGATAATAATAGGCCCCCCTTTCCTGACTTAGACTTCTGCCGTGCCGCGGAGGTAGGTCCGTACTTAGTTGTCCCCATAGTTGGGAAGCAGGGAGTGTGTGGTCACACAAGGGAGGATAATGCTACATTTCACACCTCCTGCAGCACAACTCCTGAAAAACCAGACAGAACCAGTACAGTAAGCCGCGTGAACAGCGTCTGCCCGCCAGACTTGGAGTTACGGATGAACAAACAGTGGCTGAGAATGCGAGAACAGCGTATGAAGAGAAACAGCATTGACTCTTGTAAAGATGAGCAAAATCACAACCAAATCACATATGATGCTAAACAATCACATAACGATCAGTGCAATGATCGGTTTGTACAATGTTGCCATGGTGACGACTCAGATATGATGGATCTGGGTTGTCATGGTATCAGTGAATCACAGGAGAGTTTAGTTGACATTAAAAGCGAGGACGCGTTCGATGATGAGGAGGAAATCTACTGCTCCATCTCCGGGATGTCAGTAATGACACTGGGGGAGGAAGATGGCGGAGGCGCTGTCGCCATCTTGGATACTGCACACTTTGACAACTCACAGGAGGTTAACAGGCAGTCCGAGGTGACCCCAACAATGCTCAAATCAGACGCTCTGGCGTCCCTACATGAACTCATACGTGAGTCTATTGAGATTATTAATAAACAGAAGAAAAATAATACATCGTTGAATTCTCAGGGATCTGCACCGTCTCCAAGGAAACGGTCACCAAGGAAACGCCACCAAAAGTGTGTCAGAGACACAGGTTGTATGGACAGGGACAGTGTCTCCAGTTCAGACACTGGCAGCACGTACGGCTCTGCAGACAGCAGTGTATCCTCTGGCTCTGACAGCATGGATGCCTACGAATATTTCTTGTCCAAATGTCGCCAGAATTTAGAGCTGAAACAAGACGTGATGCGTATCATACGCGAATCTGAGACAGAAACAGACGACGCGCAGTCGGTGTCTACAACATATGCAACTTACGCTGCGTCGCAAGCGTCCACGGCGGCCGACACGGTCTCCCTGACGACGGTGACCACTGTGTCAGACAATTCCACGGACTCCGGACATTACACAGACTCTCCCCTCTCGGAATTTGACGACTGCAGCCATTATTACGGTGTCAAAGCAAACTCCTGCCAAGATCAAAGTACGAAATCAACTACAAAACTTGACACCAAGACGCATGCGCTCACAAAGACTGTTACAGCCGATGTGCATGTCTGTTCTCCTTCCGAGGAAAATAAAACCCAAAGCAAAAGCAAAGACTCGCGATCGCAAATCAAATCAAACAAGCGTTCTTCCAGGGATAAGTTGTATAGCTCTACAATGGATAAACTTTCATGTCGAGCGACAGCGTTTACTCCAAAGACTTTAACGTCGGTAGAGAAGCAGGCAAGAACGCCATCTATCGTGGTGTCGAACTCTGTCATCTACTCAGGCCGAGCAACCTCACATAACAAACTTCTCCAGGACATGATGAGAATCAACCACGACAGGCAGTTATTCACTGTGCCTATCTAGAGAACTTACCAGTGAACATTATTCTGGTGCCTACATGAAGCAGAAACCATGATTGATAGAAAAGACAAATGCCAGTTGGGGTGTTAGTCGGTATTTATGGTGCCCGAAGTTGAAACTCATGTTGATGTGCAATGCCACACGTTGTATTTTATGCATGTTTTATTACTAGTTATACCTCACGCTCAAGTGCTGTGTATGTACTACTTACAGCGGCGAAACTTGTATACCTGTTAAATGACATGGTGAATTGTTTTTAAAGAGTGGTATAATGTTTATCAGTGTCAATAATCAGTGTTGGTTGTTAAGCAGCTATGAAGAACTGCACAATGTAGTAAAAAAAAAAAAAAGGTGAACGCCATCAGATTATTTTGATTCATACAGCGTTACAGCAGCTAGACTAAAGTAAGGATAACCTCCAAAGGCGGAGGGATGTAATAGTAAGTGTAATAGCTGAAAATGTTTCACAAAAAGATTAAAATTTGTCGTGTCAAATCGTCAGAAATTTTGGAGGAATCTTGGGCAAAAATTGCCAAACTATCCCCCCTTGTTCCCAAGAAGAATTTCTCAAGAGGGCTGTCTTATCTACTTAGTTAAACGCCGTCATTAGGCTAACGTGGTCGGCTATTAAATCTGCACGCGTCGGCGTCCAGAATGCGGAACTTAGTGGACAAAATAGCATTGTCCCAGCAATTAAAATTAAGAGTCAGATGCAGAATGCCGTGACTTGTCTTAGTTAAACTGCCCTGTATTATTCATACTTAGCTCACAATGTTCCCAGTTTTAAATTTATTTATATCTATCTTGCTGTGTCTCACGAAAGGGAGAGCAAAATTAGATTATAATCACTGTGAAATTAAATCATCAGTTTTACAGAGACATTCAAATGGGTTTCATTTTTCTGTCTGTGTTTGTGGCAGATTCAAGTTACAGTCTCAGTTCCACAGAACATTTGGAGGAGAGATTTGCCACTTTTTCATCGCTACTTTTAACATTCAGAAGCAGTTTGCAATGATATTTTATTTGTGTGAAGTTTGAGGACATTACTCTTAACTACTGTATACTCGACAGCTACCTCAGCCTAAGAATATATCGCAAGAAAAAGAAGTCAGCTCTTTTAAAAAACGTAAATGTAAAAATCCACTATGAATAGTTAAATTCTCACGTCAAAAATAAATACTCTGTGTATTCTGAATATATTCCGTTGTTTGTCTTTGTCAGTCTACACCAACGTGTGTGTGTGTGTGGAAGAGAGAGAGGTTTCTCAACGTCGAAAGCGAACAATTTGCAAGATGTTGAGGTAATTCAGGCGACTGCTCATTAACGGACAGTCGTGAAGAAGAATAAAAAGAATAAAACAAATGTCGTGGCAATAATAACTTCTAAAGAGAAAAAATGATGTATTACGCAGGTTCCGAACAAGAGAAGACGATCAATCACGAGTCTGGATAATTTAATGATAAATATTACATCAAGGCTCTTGTGAAATAATATGTGTAACATCTGCGAACAGCTCTTTCTGTAAATGTAAACCGAGAGTTTGGTGGTCTAACACGAGACCTCGACTTTCACGTTATCACACACAATTAACTGTATGGCCACACTAGGAGTTCAAACACACTCGAGGGCAATTTGTCACAACCGTAACTTACGTTCTCTACAAATGCAATGAGAACTCTAGGGCCTGGCAGTAGTGAGATTGCTTTAGGTGAGACACGCTCACATTGTCACATCTGCACTGCTCTGTAGCACTGCGCAGGCACTACACGTTCATGGAAATAAATAAAACATTTCTGCCCATTGTTTTGTACATAAAGTCCGTCAACACTGAGTAGCTAGGTAAACTGGTTAGCCATGCCAGCATCCAATAAACTGTAGGCCATAATATAAAAAATATGAATCAAACTTTGCAGATCATTTATTTAAACATGTCATTGTCTTCATTGATATTCCGAGGCCTGTTTCCCTTCACCGTTGTTGTCCAAAGCCTGCACTCTCTCCAACCTTTTCCTGGACATCCCGCACCACGAGGCCAGGCCCTGTTCCCCTGCCTGGACTACTGCGTTTGAGGGACGGAGACTGGACATGACGCGGTACTCGGGGATAGGGGGTGGTACGTGGGGGTGATCTCGCCGCTCTCCATGTCTTGACGGCATCAGGTCGGAGGCACCAAGAGATCGTGACCGCCGCCTAGGACCAGCGCCATGGAAAGGTTCATGATGTTGATACCTGCCGCCAGGGGAGTCATGACAGTAGATGTGGAAGAATTCAGGGTAAAGATGGGCTGGTATCCCCCTGTGGTGACTGGGGTCATGGCGGGGCCGTAACCGGGCCATTGCAGCCTCGCCAATCGTCTCAAGTCTTTCAAAGGAACCCTTGTACCCCTCAGGCGATAGTCGGTGAAGATGGCGCCCAAGGTCAGCAGAAACATCGATGGAGTGTCGTCTGCGTGCAGGAACAATGGGAGGGAAGAGACAATCTTCGCCAAGTTTTGCCGTGGGGGTGACGCCCGCTGACAGCTCAGTGACAGTGACTGCAGTCGCAGTTTGTACATCACCAGGACAAACTTCCCGTGTGCGTGTCGATCGTTTCAAAGCGGAAAGCGTGTCTGGTTCATCTTCAGGGATGTTAGTCGTTTGGCTGAGTGTCACACAATGGGTTACGGTATGTGATCTGTGACGTTGCCGAGGAAGATCCCCCTCAGATATGGAATGGCGCCGAGGTTGGACAATACTGTTTGTCTCCATGTCTTGCTGCGAGTTCTCAGTTGGCAGCCCAAGTAAATCCATTTGCATTGTGCTCGATTCTTGGGACCGGCTTTCATTTGGAACCACTCCTTCGTGAGACTTCCTCCTTCTACGGAATCCTCCATGCGTATAGAGGTTTTCATACGCGTTGGATATCCTTTCAAAATTATCCAGTGATATTGACGTTGTGCTGCCATCTAGTTTGTCAATGTTGGTGGTCAGTGTCTGCAGCCTAGCCTGGAGGTCGTGGTTTTGTTTGCCTAGCAGACATAACCGCTGGTCTGAGGGGGGACGGGGGGTGGTGGGGGAACGGGGTGGTGGCATGGTCAGCACATCTGGCTGGAAATAAAAAAGAAAAAAAATACGTAACATAAATATTTATCCTTTCTTCACAATAACTCTCTGACTAAATTTGAAACAGTCAGGGAATACAAGCAATCGTTCCATTATATATCTAACAATTGTTCTATTATTTTTAACAAGTACTATCTATTTTAGATATGGAGGTATAAAATGTATCAAAATACAAAATATAGAGAAAAATCGATGCAGAGATAACAATCACGAGACCTTTACCCGGTATATTGTAATGGCCGCACGCCATGATGAAGCAAAGATGAACCTTTCAGGTACCATTTAAACTTCTCCTCAAGACAATATGCCTATAGAATCATACCGGTTTATCTTATCTGTATTTGTTCTGTCCCCTGTGGCTTAAATTAATTCTCCTGTTCATCAACAGCAACTTTTTTCCCAATCAATCAGATCACGAGGATTATTATGTAAAAAAGAAACGTTAGTTCAACATATTTCTATACTTCTGTTTGATGATATTTTCAGGCCGACCGGCTTTAATGCTGAGTAAGTTTGTTTTTTTTCCGTTTACAATGTAAGAGAGGTTGTCGCATCGTATTATGTTCACTTTCACTGTCCAAATAAAGGTTAGATAGGATAAGCTTTGAAAATCGATATTCCTCTCGGCAAGAAGGTAGAAAATCCAAGTAGGCCGATGCACTGTCCGGAAGAATTAAAGGTTAAATTTGGATCAGATTAAGTCGAATCAAACATGTCGGTATTCGCTAATCTAAAGAGGAGCGTTCAAGTGCGATTCTTCTAAACTAAAAGGTGCCTTAATGGCTTATTAATCAATAATCATTTCACGAATAATCTTATCTCCCGCTCATGGCTAGAGGGTTTATATGACAATCATCCACTATCAATATTGCATACTAAGTAACGGCCTATCTAAGGGGTGCATAACTTTCAATTTTATAAAAAAGAACAACGTGAGTTATCAGAGCTTAGCAACCACAAGTGGTGTACAGAAAGCAAAACAAGAACCTACTTTCCTATCCAGCAGCCTATATATAGGTGTAATCAGTTGAAAGACTAAACTAGCTAAAGGTCACCCGCGTTCACCGAAATACGGGTCAGTACGGGGGGGACTGGGACAGTAACGCCAGCTCTGTGTTTTCAGTAACCCTTAGCGTACTGTAGTGTACTGGTATTGTAAACCGTATACTGTAAATAATAATATCATCCACTGTGTTATGCACCTAAAGTTATGAAAATAATTCAAAGATGTTCTTCCGACATACAGCCTAACTCGCCGGTGAAGGGTGCCTTGTGAGACATTGAAATAAAGGAGTGGTACATTTTAACAATCTTGATCTAAAGTTGTTGTTGGAAAAACATTTTATCATACAACAGAATTGTCTCATCTCTCTCTCTCTCTCTCGTAATGGTACTTACACTTTCTTTCTATTAGTAGCCTTTTTTAAGCTTCTCTTTCTTTTCCACTCCTACTCGAACCCTTTACTTAGTGGTAATTCATTAGAACGCGCGTCATTTCTTAGACTTGTGGATTAAACCGGTGATTTTAATCGATATGTCATCTCAGGGTCAGAGATTGTACGTGATTAGAATCCAACTGTTATCAGGACGTATTGATACCAACCAAAGTAAAACGTATTCTGAGCTTTGCTGGCGTCTATGGTCTTGACCAGACGGTCGACAGCCCAGCAGAATTCCACCTGATCTCTTATAGAGAAATTGGTGGCTGACATGGTATGAAAACTGCAGTCGATAGAAAAAAACCGGTCCAGAGCCTGCTGTATGTTTGGCTGTGTGAGCGAGCACATCTTTATTCAGAAGTGATCAGCAAGGTGCTGGTAATGCAGTCTGTCAGAATGTCAACTTGAAGTGTAGAGTAGGCCTTATCAAACCGAACAAATCAAATTTTGTCGATTATGGAACAAGAGTCAAGAATAATGCGAACACAAGTTGGATTATAGAGGGTTAATATCTTGTTGTTTATATCTTACCCAGTCAAATGTCAGTAAAAACGAGATGGGAGACAAGCACAATGTCAACAAGATTGAAGTGAAACAGATATAGCACTTCGTTTTCTCTGTCCTCTGAAGCGTTATGTAGTTCAAACATTAGCGACAACACGACAGGAACACGACACAAATACACGTACACAACTTTATCTGGCTGTACGGTCATGTGGGTCGTTCTCTTATCTGTGAGCACTTTATCTGGGTTGTATTAATAATAAAACGTAAACAGACTATAACTAGTAATAAGTTAAGGTAGCGCATATATGCAACACCCTTTTGACAGGGAAAGTCAGCAAGCGGAGTTTGATTCGCTATGGGAAGGAATAATTGCAAATGAAGAAATACGGGGTAATACGATTATGTGCTTAATTCCACATGAACTTAAGATAATGAAACACTAGTGTAATGAAGACAAATTGACGGTTTCATTATAATGTCAAACCTTCATTAGGTTTATAAATCAGATTTGTTCGTACTAATTATGCTGTACTAATTAACTGTACTTACGTCGTGCGTACTTGAGACATCGGTTGAATCTGTTAACAGTAGGAGAATGGTCTACAAGTTGGCAGGTATATACTGCTGGGCAGGTTATTGGAGTAGCCTACACACGCCTGCTCACTGCTTTTGTTATTGCGTTGTTGCAAAGGTTTCGCGGGCAGTTCTTGACCTCATTTCAACTCCACGTCAACAAGCGGGTTATCTCACCCAGCAGATAGAGTGCTTTGGTTGAACAATTGCGCTTGAAGAAATCATTTAGCGATCGCCTTTCACTTTTAAATGTGTGATTGAAAATACTATGGAAATTAAACTTAAAACATTCAGAAAAATGCTTATTTCTTCATAAGACATTTAACGTGTTTCCATGCATCTGTCTGGAAGTTGTATGTGTGTAGTCGTTACTTTAAGTAGTCTGTGATTGTTAAATTAAGCAGGTTACTTTACTTTAACTCTCCCTTATTACATGTTTATCATGTCATTTCTGATAAGTTGTATGATAGCGTACTAAGCAGTAACGCACAGAAAAGCACTAGAAGCTGCGAGGTCAGGTTGTTAGCGTTATCGAGATTAAGGTCACTGCTTAATTCAAGTTAGATTAATGAGATTTTGATTTAACCTTAATGGTCTGTAGTATTTCAAGATCGAGGTTTCTCCAGGAGATGAACAAACTGTAGAGTATATATTGAATTGAAGTTTGTTTAAGGGATAACAGTCGAGTACTTTGGCCCAAAATGGATTTTCATGTTGAAAACGACAATTTTCCCATGCATACCAATGGTTAACGAATTTTCGACATTCAAAGTTAGTACAAAATTTTCTAAAAAGTTAACTTTTTTGTAATAATGTCATAAGAGATTATTACAGAGGTATGGCCATCTATGAAGGTCCGCGTGGTCTGATGGCAAGCACAGATTCCAGAATAGTTGTGATAACTGATGTTTTGATGGTAAACTGGAATTAATTATATTTCTATGAATTGTTTACAACATTTCCTATTGTGAAATATGAATTTCATACGAACAGTTGTTATCTCTTTATCACTAAAAAAAAAAGAAAAAGAAAAAAATCTTGTTGTTGTTAAACGTGAAATATAAAGGTGGACTGACGGAAAAACTCACCTCATGGTAAGCGTGCGATTTCACCGCAGTTACCTTCAGGGTTTATAAACGGATAATACTTAATAAACGGATAATACTTTATAAACGGATAATACTTTATAAACGGATAATACTTTTGCACAAATGGCCAAATTGTTACAATGTTATCGTATTTTTGTAGTTTAATTTTTCCCTTTAAGAACTGATAAAAGTGAGTCGAACCGAGAGTTTCTGAGTTTATTTCTTTAAAGAATGTAGCTAATGCCCCAGGGGTAGGGTGGGTGGTAAGGTGGGTGGTACGGTGGGTGGCAAGGGGGGTGTAGACATCATACGGGAAGGTTTAAGTGTAAGCGGGAAGCGGGCTGTAGTCCACGGAGCTCCAGTGCTGTGCCAGCGGGTTGTCCGGAATGTTGTCCGCCACGGGGTAGTTCGGAATGTTGTCCGCCATAGTGTCGTGCGGAACGTTGTCTGGTGCTGCTTACACTGCGCATACAACTGGAAGATAATACAGACGTATATTTTGAAACTTCTTGTTCGTTAACCTGAACTACAGTATTGTTGTAAAATATTCGGAATCAGAAGATAATATGTATAACAACGGGCAAAATGTGGAACGGGGGATTTATTTTCAATATTCCCTATATATTTATTACCATAGCAGTTTTCTGTTTGTTCAGAAAGGAAATGGTCCAGTCTTTAAGTTTAGCTTTTTGCTTTGAGGAAAGTCAGCATGATAATGTAAGATAACTGAAAGCAGTACATGCATGTATTCTTTACCTACATTGTTTTAGAGAAAGTAACCTCCTGTAGTAAGTAGAGGAACCATGGTGCCACTTATTTACCTTCATCAACTGGTCAAACAGGTTTTTCTTGAATTCTATCTCCAGATCCAGGTCGAGCGGTAAGACAGCACGGCGCCCAATCAGCATGACGTGTTCTGGGGCAGGGTCGACATGGCCACTACACTCTGCCTTCAGCTTCCCTGTGATGAGGGAAATGTGAGCTTCCAGTTGAAATATCTGCAACTTTTTGCTGAAAACATCTTGGTCCCCTCTTACTTGGAGGACGACAAGGGCAGTAATGGCCAGGAATACCGCACACAAATCACTCAACATGGGCAGTATGGTGCCTTCAATGAGATGTACAACTAAATTAAAAGTAAATATCTGGAAGTCGTAGCTGAGGGTGAGAGGAGTATCAGCCTGTCTGCTAATGTCATATCAAACCAATAACCAATTTAATACAAATCCTTGGCCGGCTCACACAGGGTCACTGATAAACCGCTTTCGTCCTATAATGCTTCTCCAGACGACTATTTTAATTTTCAGACATTTGGAAAGCTTTACTGCAGTAGAGTTATTCAGACAGATTGTTGGAGGTAGAAAGCGTGGCTGGGGAGTTATAAGTCTTAAATGCATCAGACGCTTACTGCCGTGTTAAGAACCAAAACAGTTGATACCAAACACGCCTGAAGAGACCTAATGTTGAACTTCGTACGAACTCTTTGCAGTATGCCCCTCCCCCCCTGTACCGGTCAATCTGCTATGTGAACTTTACCGTCTGCGTCGCGTTTGTTGATGAAAATTCGTGAGTGAGATAAGATTATTAGATGACCATACATACTGTACATCCAAGTACAGGGGCGGACCCAGATGTATTTTCTGATAGTCTTTCACATTATCTTTGTTGATCCAACCTCCATTTTAGACCGTCTTCTTACAGCAAACGTTACATGTCCTTTTATGTAAACTAAGAGTTTGACAACTTGTATACCGTGGTCATTGTAAACTAAGAGTTTGACAACTTGTATACCGTGGTCATTGTAAACTAAGAGTTTGACAACTTGTATACCGTGGTCATTGTAAACTAAGAGTTTGACAACTTGTATACCGTGGTCATTGTAAACTAAGGGTTTGACCATTTCTATACCGTGGTCTATGAGACAGCTGTACTAGCCGGTACTTTCATGTCAAAATACTTGATATATCTCAAGAAATAATAAGAGAAGTTTTAAGCGTCAACTACAAATCTTATGTCAAAACAAAATATTAATTGTTTATGAGTTTTTTTACAGATGATAGACAATTAAGTTGATTTCCGTCACCAAAGGGAAGAGCTATGCTAATAATTGCAGAGATATCCCCATACAGAGATATCCCCATGGTATATCAGAGCGTAAACAGACAAATGTCACACGTACAATCACATAGGGAAGGTTTTTACTGAGACATGTTTGAGCTTTCCAATAATGTAAAAAAATAATTTCTTTGCCATCAATCCTGTGTCTCGGGAGGGGATGAAGACAATTCAACAAAGAACGAGTTGTGAAAAGTAAAATTGGATATATTGAAAACGTACTCTTTGACACCACACTTCAACATTTTGAAAGTTTTCCCTAAGTTAAAATGAAAGCTGGCAGCCATAAAGTACACAGATCAGTCGAGGATGTAGTTCTGTTGATAATTACAGACCAGCAGAGATTATAGAATCTCTCTTCCACAGTACTGAGCAACCGGCCATGTTGTGAACTGAATTAAGTAGTAAGAACGACCACCTATTTATATATCAAACACCACACGACAATGGAACGCTTTAAAAAACATTTTAACAACGTTGTCGCATTTTTGTGGTTTTATATTTTCCCGTAAGCACTACATGATTGTGAGTCACACCGACGGTTTCTGAATTTATCTCTTATTTCTTATTAAAATGAGGTAGCTACGACAAGTAGTGGACCATTTGTGTGGTGGTCGTTGGCGGGGCAGGTGAACGTGAAGGTGTAGGTGGGGCAGGTGTAACCAGGGCAGGTCTAGGCGGGGCAGCTGTAGGTGGAGGTGTAGGAGGGGCACGTGTAGTCCATGGGGTGCCAGTACGGTGCCAGGGGGTTGTCCGGAACGTTGTCCGCCACGGGACGGCAGTGCGGCGCCAGGGGTTCTTCCGAATTGTTGTCTGCTGTAGCCTGCACTCCGCATACAACTGGAAGATAATACGGACATGTAATTTGAAAGTATTTTTCAATATTGTCGTAAACTATCCAGAATGAGAAGATAATAGTATAACAATTGGCAAAATATTGAACAGTGAAATTATTTTCAGTAACAATTCATTTCCACTACAGTGTTCTTTCCTTTCAGCTTGGGAATGGTCCTGATTAAATTTAAAAAGTTTTTTTTTCGTTGGAAAAAGTATGCAGAGCAATGCATTATAAATTACAGATGCATCAAAAGTCAATTTTTGCCATTAAACTCGTTCAAATGCCGCCATATAGTTCCATATATCATAACTTAATTGCTTCGTTTCCTATTTCCCGAAATAGGGTATTTGAACAAGCCTTTTCTGCTTTTTTTCTTTCTGTGCTATATACATGTATATAAGCCTCAGAGTTTACGGTAACTCATTTTAATAACTGCAGGTGCAGCAGTTATAATGTGCCATACTTTACTACCTCATTTGACGGACTTTTACGAACTAGAGGGACAGAAAATTCGGTAGCTTTACGACCAGAAATTCTAAAAAGGTGCGGTTTTAATTGTTGCTAATGGCTGATTGAGTGATTAATTTTATTTATGCCTTGGCATGGCGACTTTATTTAAGTAGTATAACAAACCAATAGAAGTGGTTTATACAGTGTATAGGGAATGTGCGCTGACTTCATACGTACTTTATAGTAAATATATATGTACTCATTATCCACATTGCTTTAAAAAAAAGTATTGTCGCCCCTTATTTACCTTTACTAACTGGTCAAACAGGTTTTTCTTGAATTCTGTCTCCAGATCCAGGTCGAGCAGTAAGACAGCACGGCGCCCAATCAGCATGGCGTGTTCTGGGGCAGGGTCGACATGGCCACTACACTCTGCCTTCAGCTTCCCTGTGATGAGGGAAATGTGAGCTTCCAGTTTAAATATCTGCAACTTTTTGGCGAAAACATCCTGGTCCCCTCTTACAAGTGGGACAACAAGAAAAGTGGCCAAAAAGACGACACAAAGAACACTCATCGTAGACAGTATGAGATGTAGAAATGACTTTTAAGTTAATATCTGGATGTTGTAGGCGGGGATGAGAGGTATCAGCCTGTTTGGCCACATACAGAACAGTTGATCCGCTAACTGGTCCACGGATCAAATATGGCATATCCCACTTGAAAGCGACCCTACCACTGCAGGGGGCCTAGCAATTAAACAGATTAAATCTTCGCTCCGAGGTTAAATTGCTAGGACGGCGCGCGTGGGAAGCAGGGGGCCCATTAAATAATAAGCGGCATTTCTTTTAAATGGGCGGCCATATTTAATCAGTAAGTCCACGGTTAACTTGTTCTGAGAGCGCCCTTTTGGAATGTCATATCAAGAACATTTTCAACTGAATACAGATTCTTGGCCGGCTCACACAGGGTCACTGATGAACCGCTTTGGTCCTAAAACGTTTCTCCAGACGACTGTTTTAATTTTCAATTTGAAAAGCTTCACTGAAGTACAGTCATTCAGACAGCTTGTTGGAGGAGACAGGTGGGAAGCTTAAATGGGGAATTATAAATCTTGAATGCATCGACGTAGACGATTACTGTTGTGTTAAGAACTAAAACAGTTAATACCAAATGCGTCTGAAGAGACCGAATACGAAGTGTTTGCACTCTACCGGTAGGCCCCCTGTGGGAGTAAATGAACTGTGGGGACTTCACCGTCTGTGTTGCTTTGTTAAAAGACATTCGTGAGTGAGATAAGATTATGAGAGGCCAATTAGTACATTTAGGTGTGAGTTATGTCCAATAAATATGTAGTTTTAAATATAATCTTAGAATCTTATTATAAAACAAAATATTAATTGTTCATGAGTCATTATGATGCACAGGACATTTTCTGTCACTCAAGAGGAGTGCTTCTTTGCTAAAAATATCCCCATACATGGTGTATCAGAGCTTAAGCAGATAAATGTCACATGTACAAACATAAGGTGAAGGCTTTTACAGAGACATATTTGAGCTTTCAATAAATGTAAAAAAAATCATTTCTTTGCCATCAATCCTGAGTCTCAGGAGAGGATAAAGGCAACTCAACAAAGAACGAGTTGAGAAGTAAAATTGGATGGATTGAAAACGTACTCTTTGACACCACACCCCAACATTTTGAATGTTGTCCCTAAGTTAAAATGAAAGCTGGCGGCCACAAAGCACACGGATCAGTCGAGGATGTAGTTATGTTGACAATTACAGACTAGCAGAGATTATAGAATCTTTCTATGCTCCAGACATGATTAAAAACGCATTTAAGTATTATGAAACTGAATGCTAAAACAAAGATATTTAAATACCCTTTACAGAACTGCGAAACAGAAATGGTACGCACGTGACGGAATGTTCATAAGAAACCTCATGCTACCCCATTACATGTGTACAACACTTTCTTTTTCTTCTAATTTATTCTAAAATGCCCATGCTGTAAAATGACGACCCAGTTATCACAATGGCAGTGTTATCTGGTGGAAAAGAAGATACCTTTAACGGTTATTAGATTGACCAGACTGCGGTGAGCATTGCAATGGAGCTGGTTTGATTTCCCCCAGGGCAGTAACTGACGCGTGTGCCAAGACCCAGTAGCCTCTATAAGTATGAGTTCTGGTAGAAACTGGGCGCCGCGTGTCCTGCCATGGACAGCACACGATAGCAAATATACATGTACTACTGTCATTTTAAAATAATCGAGTAACGTTAACAGTTGATTACTTAGCATGATGTATTTGACAGTAATTTTAAGTCATATTTGAAATCGGATCGGTATCTATCTAAATATTATCAATAGTATTAGCTCATTATAGTATTCTTGAAGGGCTAAAGGTGAATCAATACGTTAGGATCTATTTCCTTATCCGGTTAGATTATGCAGAAATAAGTATTGCCGTGTTATAGGGTAATGCTGTCATATTGGAGGGGGGGAGGGTAATTGTGTTTTTTATTTCAAACAGATGTCCCTCACATGAACAGTTAAAGACTCCGGTTTAACACCTATTTAATCACAACAATAACTATTACATCAACAATCTGGTGTTGGGGAATCTTTTTTATAGGCTTACTTCTGATTTTGTCAGACAGAGGCGAAATGATGTTTTGTTTTCTGGAGCTCAAAAAATTCAAAAGCAACCACTGGCACCAGATTGTACGGCACACCTTTGTCGTAAAACAATGACCATTTCCATGTTGATATCTTATTTAGTTCCAAACGCAAATCGTTCACTATCTTGCATCGATTTACACAGCGGTTAAATTTACGATAAACAATGGGCAGAGCTTTAAAGAAGAAGGATGGGATGGCATATTAACGTCAGCATGTCTTACAAAATGTACATATTATGGGATAGATTACGACAAATGTTACATGTTTTACATAATATTCACATATTATGGGATAGATTACGACAAAAATAACATGCAGCAATTTTTGCGGAAGTGGACAGAAGTCTGAATTCTAATTACAAGACCAATACATTTAGCAATAATTATACGATCAATGCATACAGCAATATTATAAGTTAAATCCTAAACAATATTTCTGTAAACGCAGACATACAGTTATGTTGTGTTGTGTTGTGTTCTGACAATTAATTAATTATAAATAGACTATGAGAATAGAAGCTGTGCATTGCGTTAGGTCTGCCGACTAGGTACCACATAGTGGTGAAGATGACCGCTACCAGGACTGAACAGCAACTCTCATGACATTTATAATTCACCAGAGAAGTGACAATGAGATGCATTCTGGGAAGCCTCAAACTTATTGTTAATTAAAATAGCTTGCATGTCCATTGCTATTAACAATGATCTGTTTTCTATGGTGATGTATTTTCATTTAGCAGTAAAATCAACATAAATGGCTTATCGCAACTGTTCACGTAGACGTCATGTGCATAAGCGGCTTAGAATCTGAGAAACACCTCCTGGAATATTCACGAAGTGTACCTTTGGTGTGTCTTGGTAGACATGAAGTGGTAATGAAGGCACGTGTGAACGATTTTGCTGTCTGTAGTCTCAGCTAATACTTGATACATGTACAAAGAGGAAGTCCGCTCATTGCTGTGAACATAATGAAACAAATAGGATTTCCCAACAGTACAGAAACCATACAGCATTTGACAATGTCTTTCTTTATCGTGTAGTGTTATTTTTCCTCTTCTTAGTTGATCATATTTACTGGCATTATAGAAATCCTTCACAGGTGTGACAGGAATGGTATTCCTAGGAATGGAAGTCCGGGGGTTGGGGGGTCGTTGACACTGCAGAGGTGCCAGTCTCAGTCAGTTCAGTTTTTTCCCCCAATTTATGTGGACATTTTTCAACTATTCTCCAAATTCAACTTAATGATGATAAAACATTGATAGCAGGTGATCATTTGGTGTTTTGTTAATATTTTCAGACAAAAAATAGGAGCATTTAGGTTATTACATTTCTTTCTGTGAAATCAAATTCATTTCTGTGTAAATTATCTTAAAGCAATATTAGTTCTAATCTTCCGAGGCAACACTGTCAACAACTCACAGAAAAGGGAAAAGACTTGGTAGCGTGTAAAGATAAGGTTATTAGAAGTTCAAAAGAAAATTAATGAAAAAAATGAGATAACTTGTCCTTCCCTTGAACTGATATCGATGCCATTTTTTCTCGAGACGCGGAGGAAGCTACTGACTTCAAAGCCACCATGAATCACACAGGCGGTATCACATTTACATTAATACAATTTTAATAACGTGTCTTCTATGACCTACTGTTCTGAATGAATGCTTTGAAGTTTTCTGTTTAATGGCATGTTTCACTGTGTACCTAACGTTCCCAGAAAAGAGTCATGCCCTCGTTTTCTATCATTCTGGCACAGTCGGTCATCAATACACCCCACATTGGTCAGGAAGGAGAACAGTGCTTAAACCGTGCTTAAATGTGTTTAAACCACGTGAGTTGGGGAAAAAACTTTTGCCGGGGCCCGGGGTTAAAGATATGAGGGTTCAGAGCTCTATTACCAAATATTTGTTGTTACATTTGTAAATGTTATCTTTTTAATGAGGGACATGTGAATCACATCAAAGTTTTTAATCAAGAGTGTCACAATATTATCCCTATTATAAAGCAGATTAATGGAGCGTTTCGCTGTGGGCGAATAGACGAAATTGATTAGTACCCAGGAACTAAAATGCCTGGTAGTATAGCTCACATTGGGTAAGTAAGTTACACGACGGACACTGTGTTTATTGGGTTCTTGTCTTTTCCAGAGTATTTTATGATTTTAAAAACCCTGGCTGAGATTGCAGTTATTACATTTCCCAGAATCTACTGTTATTCAATCAACTTTAACCGTTTCTTAGAACTTGCTTTGTTCAAGGTTACAGCCTGAAAACTTATTCTCAGAAAACAGATTTTGAATTGTCCTTAAACTATATCCGTCGCTAATTAATATAGACTTATTTGCTATCAAAGTGAGAATAAAAATATAATCGAACGGTTTGCAACCAAAACCAACTGCTATGGTAGATATTTTCTGTTGCCATTGTAAATGGAGAATTTCCATAATCAGAGTTATTGCTTTTGTTTTGTGTGTGTGTGTGTGTGTGTGCGTGTGTGTGCATGCGGAGTTTTTAATGTAATTAACACTATTCAGCTGATAAGAATGTCCAGTTGTCACGCTTCTTTTTACTTTGTTCTGTTTCTCAGTTCCATTGACATTGTCACGCTAATCAAACTAACGCCTATTTGCCTAAAATTTCAAACCATTACCGCAACCTTAAAACGGGAAAAGAATTCATACTATTTCGTCCCAGTGGCCGCTTCAAAACTCCCCGTCCCTTTTTTCTGTTCCTTGTTGGCGCATAGCTGGTAATATGAGGTATTACATAAGTAAATCAATGACCACGAGCTTTATACAAAACACAGAGGGACGATCTGATCGGGTTGCTTACATTATTTATTTCTCATCAACGAGGCACCCATCTGCGTGGTCGTACTGTAGAACTTTCAAAACTGTCAACTACACTCTCTCTTTTTTCAGTGTTTTCCTACTTCCGAGCCATATGTCAACGTCATATGTATGTATGTGTGCAAAGTTAGCTCCAACACAAACAAGTGGCCAGACCAACGCTGAGGAAACAGGCAATAAAGATATTTTAAAATATTAGGAAACCTGGGTTTAGCCGAAATCGTGATTATTTCTTTCATTTTTGTTCACTGAGACCCTAAATATCCATAAAATATGTTAAAACATTTTGAGGTAACTTGTCTACCAACAGCCATAGCAAAATTGCCCCCGTCCTTTGCTGAAGTCACGTTAACAGTGATAGATTCAGAACAATCTATATTCTTGCCCCCATCCTAACCTCCTCCTCTCGGGGAAGCGAGATGTGAGCAGTTGAGAGCGGCATGGAAAAGGTCAGTCACCCGACTATGTGGCTATTATAGCCACGAAATAACCTGACTAATTACCAGTTTAGCCAGAAGCTATGCTGCAAGGAAAACAGACTCATTATTTACCACAGGACTTATATACATGGGCGTTATGACTCCAGTCCTAAGAATTAACAAGACCTGGGTCTACAGTGATGTGATCTACAATGTATTGTTGTTTCTTCCGCATTAAACTCACATATAATTGCATGTGGCAAAGCAGGCACAGGAAAGGTCAATGACCGGGAAATTTGAGATTAATGGCAGGCTAACAAGCCGAAATTACAAGAAAAAAAGAACTTTCCGTTTTTCTTTTCGGGGTGAACACGGCCAATATGTTTTTAAGGACTAAGTGACTATCAAAAATTCATCGAACAAACTGCCATGAAAGTAAGACACGGCAAGTTTTTGATGTTTCTTTCAGACAATAATTATTTTAGTGTTGGCATTGACGTGGAAACACGATAAGATTATATGTCTAAACCTCCTAGCATGCTTCACGAACCCTTTCTTAAAACTCAACGACGCACATGTCAAGCAACCCCAAAGCGTTCCTCATTGACCCCAAATGAAGTGTAACCGAAGGGGGAGAGGGTATTCCCAATGTCTTACTCATTGACGTCCCAAGGTAACGTAATCCAGTGGGCAGGGGAAGAGGGTATTCCCAATGTCTTACTCATTGACGTCCCAAGGTAACGTAATCCAGTGGGCAGGGGAAGAGGGTATTCCCAATGTCTTACTCATTGACGTCCCAAGGTAACGTAATCCAGTGGGCAGGGGAAGAGGGTATTCCCAATGTCTTACTCATTGACGTCCCAAGGTAACGTAATCCAGTGGGCAGGGGAAGAGGGTATTCCCAATGTCTTACTCATTGACGTCCCAAGGTAACGTAATCCAGTGGGCAGGGGAAGAGGGTATTCCCAATGTCTTACTCATTGACGTCCCAAGGTAACGTAATCCAGTGGGCAGGGGAAGAGGGTATTCCCAATGTCTTACTCATTGACGTCCCAAGGTAACGTAATCCAGTGGGCAGGGGAAGAGGGTATTCCCAATGTCTTACTCATTGACGTCCCAAGGTAACGTAATCCAGTGGGCAGGGGAAGAGGGTATTCCCAATGTCTTACTCATTGACGTCCCAAGGTAACGTAATCCAGTGGGCAGGGGAAGAGGGTATTCCCAATGTCTTACTCATTGACGTCCCAAGGTAACGTAATCCAGTGGGCAGGGGAAGAGGGTATTCCCAATGTCTTACTCATTGACGTCCCAAGGTAACGTAATCCAGTGGGCAGGGGAAGAGGGTATTCCCAATGTCTTACTCATTGACGTCCCAAGGTAACGTAATCCAGTGGGCAGGGGAAGAGGGTATTCCCAATGTCTTACTCATTGACGTCCCAAGGTAACGTAATCCAGTGGGCAGGGGAAGAGGGTATTCCCAATGTCTTACTCATTGACGTCCCAAGGTAACGTAATCCAGTGGGCAGGGGAAGAGGGTATTCCCAATGTCTTACTCATTGACGTCCCAAGGTAACGTAATCCAGTGGGCAGGGGAAGAGGGTATTCCCAATGTCTTACTCATTGACGTCCCAAGGTAACGTAATCCAGTGGGCAGGGGAAGAGGGTATTCCCAATGTCTTACTCATTGACGTCCCAAGGTATCATAATCCAGTGGGCAGGGGAAGAGGGTATTCCCAATGTCTTACTCATTGACGTCCCAAGGTATCATAATCCAGTGGGCAGGGGAAGAGGGTATTCCCAATGTCTTACTCATTGACGTCCCAAGGTATCATAATCCAGTGGGCAGGGGAAGAGGGTATTCCCAATGTCTTACTCATTGACGTCCCAAGGTAACGTAATCCAGTGGGCAGGGGGGAGGGGGTATTCCCAATGTCTTGTTCATTGACGTCCCAAGGTATCATAATTCAGTGGGCAGGGGGGGGGGGTATTCCCAATGTCTTGCTCATTGACGTCCCAAGGTATCATAATCCAGTTTGGGGGGGGTTCAAATATCTTACTCATTGACCCAACGTATCGCAATTCAGTGGGCAGTGGGGTACTGATGGTCATCCTTGGCTTACAGGACACTATTGTGCCAGAGTACAGTTTAAAGTTGCTTGCGTTTAAAAACTCCATCAAGATTTCTTTTGATAATATCGTTAGTGGTAAATTATGGTGATTTCTGGTGAAATAATCTGAATATTTTCAGAACACTTTCCTCAAGCCTAGTAAGTTATTGATGATGGTTTCGACGGTTCTGTAGACAAAAGTCTAGGCAATGGCCGCCAGAAGATTTCATTTTAGGATGCAATTTAATTTACAAAAGAACCGTTTGAGACAGTAACGCGTCTTACTAACATAGGAGCAGATTGAGGAAAAGGGATTTGTTATTACATGGTTCACAGCACGACAAGACTCAATCTCTGTCCGTTAAACAAGTTATGGAGCATGGAATCTGAAGCAATTCAAATACACAATAATTCGTCCTCTTAAGATGCAATTGTTGGCAAAGTCTGATGAGGTTAGAGTACATGCTGGTTGAGAAAGCTATTAAAGAAACATACGGGGTTTCACACTATAATTAAATTATGTCTTTTTAATATGATCCTCTCCGGAAAACATTTTATGCGCGTTACTTTAAATGCGCTTGTCATTTGGTTCAGCGCTTTCAAGCTAGATTCAGGCAAAATATTCGGTTAACAGACAAGATATTAAGTGCACAAGTTAGCTGTCCTCGTCCTCAATTGAGAGAGAGTTCTTTACGCCCCAGAGCGTTTAGATATCAATATACGTTCTGCTTTGTTTCTCCTCACATCCAAGGCGCTCTTAGATCTGATGGTGGATTAAATCAGAGATTCAAATCATGCGCGCGCAGGTCAGAAGTACTTCACTGTACTGCGACTTCTCCAGGAAGTAGATTTAGACACAGCGGGTGTCTGTACTTATAGAACTTATTGTTGAACTGTGTAGCGATACTTTGGCTTTTTGACAGCCCTTCGGTAAACATCGGCAAAAAAAACAAAAAAAAAAAAAACAGAATTTTCTATAGAGATTAGAAGCTTATATCTCTGGACGCTATCTCGAATTCCTACATGTTCTGTTTGGTGATGGACAGTCATCATCCATTTCAACGAGTGCAGTTTTCCGTTCTTATCTGCTCGCTGATAGCATTCCAGAATTTCCCTCAGAACCATGCTCAGGAGCAGGACCGCCAGTGGCAGTGGACGGCAGGAGTGCTGATGGCTGTTTGGATGTTAGAACCCTTTATAGACCTGACTTTTTAGTGAAGTGGATACGACCAGGTAACGTGTACTTTATTGAAATTACTTGCATGTGTTTATAGTAAGTATTGTGCACGTCCTTTTAAGGTATTTTCAGTTGTGTGTTTTAAAATAGGCACTCTCAGAAAACTATTCTTTACCATGAGAGGAAAATCAATGTTCGACTTTCCTTGAGTGGGACAACAGAGTAATTTCACTGACCACCAAACGGTTTGTAATGCCCCCTACGGTAAGCTGAGAGAGTACGTTCCAGGTAAAATCTACATTACAGAGAGGACTGCCCAGAGTACTTTGATGTCTGAAAATGATTATGTTTTGAATTATTTCATGTTGAACAGTGCAAGCGTACTTTCTAACCTAGTAAGACACAAATCAAACTAATATATTAAATATACTTATAAATTAACGATTATATAATTAAAACGTTTAGAGCATACCTGTAATTTCATACACTTCACTGTTTCAACGGGCCACAGTAGGAACAATTATTCAGCCAAATGCTAATCAATTCATTGAATGTGTTACGTGGGGATCACAAAATACCATTACCTCATGGAACGAAGAACCCTTATATTACCTAAATGATAGAACGCCTTGGTACATAGAACAAAATGTAAAGGGGGGGGGGGGCGGGGGCAGGATCGCCCGTGAAATATACGTATGATTGTAGAGCACATAGCTGTAAAATAAGGGAAGAGCAAGTTTTCACTAGCTATGTGTTGTTTGGAGATGCAATTATACCGACATCAAATATCATTGTGGAGAAATGCTGGCAAAAATGTATTGGTTCAATATTCATGATCTTAAAGATGCATTTGTGGACAATTTTTCACCAGAAAAGGCGACCAGTTGCCACCACATAGTTTCAGCTAGCACAACTTAGACAAATACTAAAAGACATCGTTTCATATTACCGTAAAATGATACTTGAATGTTGCGACCAGAAATTTGAAAAAAATGCAGTTTAAAGCTCTTTTATGGCTGATCGAGTGATTAATTTCGTTTATTCATTAGAATGTCGACTGTATTTGAGTCGCAAACGAAACAAATAGAAGTGGTTTATATGGGTTGCTGGGAATCCACGCTTGACCGACGCTTGGTTCAAGTGTTCCTTTGAGCTCTGGATAGTTCGTTCTTGCCATGTTGGCTGCAATCCAGTACTTGGCAGAGCATAAATAATGTATGATTCTTGCTAGCATTGCGTATTGCGAGCTGATTACGCCTGTGGTGATAACAAGCTTAATAAACAATATATCGAGACCATGCTTTTTATACATTTACTACAGCGAGTCCCTTAATGCATTATTTAAAGAGATATTTAATGTATTATATTTTATAGCTTCTAATGTTTTTGATGATGTTATATCTGTTGATAAGAACAAAAAGAATGCTATAATGTTGGGAAGAACATCAAGAATGTTATAACTCATGTCCACGTCGGCCCAATTTTTCATAATTGTCCCGGACATTGTCTTTTCTCATTGAAACTAATGCAATCCCTCCATGACCTTCTCAGAACCAGGGTTCAAGACAAGACTCAACACCCATTTTGTCTAAAAGAGAGAAATCAGCCGGGAAAAGTTTTCTTTTTGAGCTGTCTACTCAACTCTGCTATGATGTATAGTTAATACGTCAGAAATCATTCACATTTAGCTGGTCTTGTTATGCTTGGCCTCCGACAAGTAGGGCATCTTAATGTAATGCAGCAATGATAACCTCTGTAGACAAGTCTCATCGGAGAATGAAGATAAGACTTTTTGGCAGTCCATCTAAACACTGTTCCAACTGGCACTTCGCTCACGCAGATAAGGCAGTAATGGTCTAGGGGGACGAATCCAGGTAGATACTTTCCTGTGATATCAGTATACAGAACCAAAGTATGAGTCTTTCTGGAAAAAGCCATCGAATTTGACTGTAATGACACTAACCCGCACCTACACCTCTGATCACCTCTGATCAGTGGTGGCTAATTGCCATGATCTGTGTTATCACCCAGCTGGGAATCCGGAGTAAGTCAAAGGCCATGCTTGACTTGTCTTACGTAACATAGACAGGGATGTGCTCTCTCAGCACCTTCATGTAGGTGTGAAATCGCCCCCACTGACAAATACATATACAAAGGGTATATCTGCATGGCGAGGAATGATTCCCGTTGATTAATTGACGTTACACAGGGTGCCATACAGTGGTTTTATGACAGATTACCAGCGCACCCAGTGGACAGACAGTAGGTAGATTCTGCTTTAGGGAGCATTCCCAGACCCTGTCGTACTAACTGTGGATCGGTCTATCTCCAAGAGGATTTTTGCTAAATTGCTATCAACCTAAGCGGCGTAGATGTCTGCCACGCCTACTGAAGCTGCTAAAGTGTAATTAAGTATCGTTTAACAGCTTCAGTAGGCATACCACACATTTAAGCAGCTTGAGCTGAAAGTAATTTAGCAAGAGACACCTTGGAGATGGATCGATCCTGTTAGATCGATCAAGGTATAGGAACCCAGTTTTACAGTGCTCATAAAATGTCAACGACAAATGCACTAGTCACATGTCTGTACATTCCAACATGTCTGTACATTCCAAATGGCTTCACTCTCGTTTTGTCCGATGGTTTAATTAAGATTGCCCTCCGATTCAAAGGATTCGTCAACCAAAAATTCGATATCTGCAATGAACCAGAATAAAGGGTACGTCGCACCCAAGCGCGTACTTTCTGTAGTGGCTATTGAGATATTTGCGTTAACGTAAACGGGTTGTGTCTGATTCAATGTAATGGCAATTCACTCGCAGGGTTTCAATATTTACTAAAAAACAGCAACTCGCTATTTTATTTTTGTTTATTAAATTCTAATTTTCTGGAGGTGATGTTCTCCTGGATACTGTCAGCTACAGAGGTCTTCACACCAATTGCATCTGCAGTCCTCGTAGTCATAAACAGGCGGTTGTCTTCTCATGGTTATCAATACTTATTACAGTCTAGTTGAACCATTACTGACAAACTGGCAGGTCCATGCTTATTAATGTATGTAATCAGATAGAGAAATGTAGGCGGGTTTGGTATAAGGGAGCAAAAGATAATGGCTACTTAAAAACGTCAGTGCGCGTAATGTGAGGTTTGAACTCCAGGGAAAACAAATCACGAATTCATCAGCATCATCGAAAATAGATCAATTATATCAAGTGATTGACATTTATATGACGTTTGGAATAGTGATATGTAAACTTATGTTGTAGTTTCACCTCCAGAAGTTCGTTAATTAAGTAGAATACGGCACAGCTTTGTTGACTGTCGGAGGGGCGACATTACTGTACAATGACAACAGATTCTTGCCACGATTTGTGGCAAAACTTTGATCCCATTTTTTTGAGAAGATACGTTGTCGCTGCCATTTCATTACGTGACGCTATTATCCTAGACAAGTTAAATCAAATTGTTGAACAATGAGGAATTTTAGTTCAAAGTCAGAGTGTACAGATAACTTTTATAAATATAACTCTGACTACAAAGCAAACCAAGGTCGTTTAGAGTACCAACCCTTGCCATTATGTAAATATACCACGAATACAGAGAAACAGATGTACAGATGGCGTTGAATAATTAAATAATGTTGCAGTAATGTATAATTAATTGGAACGCTTATTGTGGGTATTGTTTTAGCCACATTAAGTGCGCCATTATTTAATAGGTATTATTGTAAAATGAACTTTTGAAAAAGTGCATTGCCGTTTTAAGCGGTGAACGTCAACGGACGCTGTTCATTACTCTACCTGACAGGGGATCGGTGTGATCATCAGGGAGATAAAAAACTTACGCCACTGTTGCCTTTGGAAATGAGACTAATGATACATGGAAGCCAATAAGTGAATGGTAAGCACAGCCTCCGTATAGATAATATCTTGTCACCTTTGTAGAGAGAATCACCACACTGGTCAATACAATGACGCTCGTTTCTAAACATTCAGTGTAATATATGGTTTCCTTTATTTATAAATTTCAACTATCTAGTAATCTAAGTTAACTGTTTTATTTGTGAATAAACACAGGTGATTTAATATGTATGCATATTTCTCTATCGTTAATGCGCGCTTTTTAATTTGTATGCTAATAGAAGGCCTTCCAACTATGGAATCGTGGTATTTCATTTAAGCAGGTTCTGGCCCCCATCTTATTATATTGATTTCGTCAAACAAAAACAGAACTTCAGCTTTGAAACACTGAGCAAAAGAAATCCGTTTTTGACCTGCATATGAAGGGCACCCCATTGGTTTCAGCGTGATTTGCCGCTGTTTTCACCACATGGTGGCACAGTGTGGTATGTATGGCTCCCTTTTACTCCCAAGATCGGTTCAAAGTGCAATCCACTTTGATAATGAAGCCACCCAATGTTCAACCAGTCTGGTATAAACCTGCGTAACCCGGATGTTTTCGTCCGCATAGTGTTCAACTGAAGTGCGTCAGCATCAAATTTAACACTTTGCTACTGGTCTGTTTGTGGTTAAATTTATACGTGCTGAACAGCGAAGTAAAAATGTCATGCCTTATTATAAATAGTTTCTTTTAATTGGCCTTTACGTGTAAAGATGCTTTGATGTTGAAAACTTATGAAACCATAAACCAGAAGAAATATTTTATTCAAATGGCGTCAAAGAAGAACAAACGGTGTCAGGCAGTGCGCAGAAATCTGCGGAGGATGGAAGTCACGTGACTGACTTCCGGTACGTTATAGTAATATATGGTGAAACAGTGTATTTACAGGTATTGAGAGGACAGAAGTGATATAATATGTCTTTAAGCTGAGACACCAGCCTTTCATCTATAACTCATGGCTTTAAAAGTTAAACAATTACTCCATAAAAATGTAAAAAGTATTACATCAAACGTTTATGTGTCATTTTAGTAGATATATGTTGCTACAAAATGACGTCCTAGGTGTGTATGCAGTAAACATAATGTTTGTAATGTTATTTATCGATAAAAAACGTTTTAATAAGCATAGTAACTGTATGCCAATTTATTAAACTTAGGTAGAATGTGTTTGTGTATGAAGGAGGAAACCACCCGCCCTGGTGTTGAACTTTCAGTTTCTACATATTGCTAGAGTGGAGTTCATTCACTTTCCATTTCTATATGTAGCTAGCGTGGAGTTCATTAACCTGGTATGTGTCAAGGATGTAAGACAACCGCAACACATGTTAAACAACCAAAGGAAAACATGAAGACGCATTTTACGAAAGCAATGGACTCTGACGCCAGATTTTTCAGCCACCGAAACTGTTCGATAAAAGATCAGGCCTACCCAACTACCAGACGCGGCACCTACGGATCCTGAATTAACCGGTATATCAGACCACACTACCAGTTTTCAAGGTGTGCGTCAGATCGCATTACGGAGCATCAGCCACTTCACCCATTTTGCCTGGCGCGCGATGTGATAGCGATGATCCTAAGCGATACCCGGATGACAGGTAGGCCTACAAAATTTGTGATGGGGTATGATACTCCGTAATGCGATCTGACACACACCTTGAAAACGGGTAGTGTGGTCTGATATACCGGTTAATTCAGGATCCATAGGTGCCGCGTCTGGTAGTTGGGTAGGCCTGAAGATAATAGAAGTAGGGTTGGGGTGGGGTTACCGTGACATCGCCAATCAAACTGAATCATCCACCCCAAAGCCCTTACCCCCTACCCCTCTACCAATAAATACTGGCTATTGTGCAGCCCTGATTCACTCCCCAAATTCCCTAAATGTTAGCTGCTTTAATCTGTCTAGTCTATGATATACCCAATGACTTAAAAAAATATGGTTGGAAAATGCCGATCAACAGACGCCATTCACTTTTGTTGGCCATGCACTTTGAATATACAGGTATCCTGGGGTTCATATATTCCCCTTACACCATTGACGACATACACTTTCAAGTAGAATCCACTAATGTCATTACAAAAAACTCCTCGGGCTGAAATGTTCAGAGTTGAACGCGCGCCCTTGGGATAGCAGCTTTAGCTCCTAATCTATAAGATATCCCTCGATCCTTCGATATAGTTTCTAACCATTTCCATAATTGTGAGTGCAATACATGTTAATGCATTTTGTTCAATAAAATCTAACATATGAAATGTTGAAGTCCGGTAAGCACGGGAAATAGGTCAATTTTTCGTTAGTAGTCAGCAAAAATCATAACTCTTTGTCCTTGTACTTTTTAACCAATAGGAAGGTTGATTTGACCAATGATCTGCTGATCAGTACTCCCAAGCGCTCTCTTAGCTTTCCTTATAATACTAACAGCCAAGATTACAGACGAGGAGGAGTCAATTTGACTGCTTCTTTTAGCTGGTCAACTCACCACATTGATAAAAAAAGTCCCGGTCTTAGTGCTCAAATCATGGCATAATGACCACGAAAATGAAGTCAACGGACCCATTTAGGAATTATAATACTCCCAATATTTTACACCAAAAATGGAATAGCATGTTCATTTCTAAGCTTATTTTCCGGCCAGACCTAATGGACTATCTAGCACCACATCATTTGTTTGATGGAAACAACCTAATTAGGGGCTCATATCTCATAAACTAAACAGTATGAGATCAAATGCCGGCATGAGATTGTGGTTCGCACCGTAATTGTCAATCGTGCCATTTTTCATGATTACACTTTACTAATTAGTTACGGAAATTGGCGAATAAAGCTTGCACACTCGGTGGCTTAGCGGGTTTGTTGGTTAAAGAAGCAAACAAAAAATGGACTTTGTGCTATAATAGTGTTTATTCATCATTTTTGTAATAACATGAAGATAAGTATTTCAAAGAAAAGGATAAGTAAAAACGACTTTTCACAGCCGAGGTATGTGAAGAGTGCATGGAGTTCTTAACATACATCTATACCACTCACGGTGGGCACGGGTCTGTAACAATCATTGCATGCCACAATTGAGCTTTGGTTTATAACAATCCAATTACTGAAAATCAAACTAGAAAACAGATAGGGATTGCTGACGATTTGCCTTCAAGATGCCATAGCACCCACCGAGGAATAAATATCGCTCGACCTCAAGAACTGTATTGGTTGAAATGAAATGAATCCTAAAGGCCGTTGATTATGATCGATCACAAAATACCAAAAGAACCCTAGTTACATAACCCTAATAATGAGCCAATAATGCGCCTGTGGTATTCTAGCACGGGACATAAAGTGTTTATTAAAGAGAATCAGTGAAAGATTTACAGATTGAAAGACTGACCATAAACTAATTACCGGAGAGATTGGAGTGTTTTTTCTAAAGGTAGAGTTAACACATAAACGCAGTTCTGAACTGATGCCCTCTGTATTCAATTGGTGATTCTCCGAAGAAAGTAGGTGACGCTCACATGTATTTTCAGGCATTTGCAGGATTTCTATTACCAACAATGCATGCGCACAAAGGATCCCAGGAAAGGTATGTGTATTGTTTGGTGTTTTTTTGGAACAGTTCAAAGTTAACACAGTGGGGTACACGGTGAAACAACTTCCTGATGTTAATGGAGCATGTTAATGGATGTGCATTGAAGCGACATATAATGTTTCATGTTCTATGTGTAACGGTGACTCCGTGTACAAAACTGTTATAAACATGAGTCCCCAACACCGCCACATGAAGTACCAGTACGCCAAGTGCATCACCCTCCCTTTAAGTTGGATTTTTTTGTCTCTTTTGGTGTCAAATTTTATTTTGTCAACCGATTGACATAACTTCATGAAGAGCTAATGACTATAAAAGAGCCAGTGCCTAGCCGTGTAACGATGTTTAATTGCAGGGTAGCGGAACAAACCAATAGATATGTTATAGCTATTTGGAACCGTTGTCTTGCTTTCTATTAGATATTGGAAACCCAGACAAAACTAATAAGACTACTGTCACCAACCAAATCAGAAAAAAGCCGTCTGTTGTCGGAGAGATACATTAAGGGACTTCATTATGTGGACAGCAGCAATAACTGATTTATTTCAGTCCAACTCAGTCACCAATAGTATAGAATTACCGCTAGTTTATTGGCCTGAAATGATAGTATATTAAGTTTTTGGTCGATTTATTTACAAAGACTATTGTGAGATCTTGGTTCATTTGGGCCAATTATGTAATGGCTTGTTATATTGTTCTTCGCTGTAACTTCGTCCCGTTTGGAAAAAGAAGCATTGCTGTTTGGATATTTTGACAATTATGTACAGTACTAACTGCTTTGACCTATCAAAAAAGTCAAACAAACTAAAATAAAATAAACTAAACTCAAATTAAAATATATTTTATATCGGTAAACAAAATACTTTTGTCGCCATCATGATCACTTTCCTTTGGAATTATGTAAATGGCGGATAAGTAACTTTCGAGCACTATTATTTTATCTGTGCAAAGTTGAGACTGTCAATAAATTAACCTTTATGTACATTAAATGTCCGGGGAGATGAAAAGCACTGGGTTATTTTTCTCCTAATAGCAGCATGGTTTATTCCGTTCACCATAAATAATAAATTGTATATACTGGGTCTTTGATACGGAATGCTTCCTACGTGTGTATCCAGATGGTAGTGGGTGCTATGATGATGTTTTGAGGGGTTTTACATATATTATCAGTGACGTTGATTATATATGTCTGTTATTGAATTCTATGTACCATGTTGACGTGAAGATCCACCAATATATTTGATTGTACTTTATTGTACCGTCAAGTAAAGTAAGAGCACTTGTACCATACGGAGTAGTATAAAGAACAAAGGGATGGCCTGACAAATATAGTATTGATCGGTGATACTTTGACGCACCAACTGATCTGATGCCCTGTATATTCATGCTTAAATTATCCGCTATGTTAGCTTTTTAACTTCCTGATGTCAACCATATCGAGAAAGGTAATAGACACTGTTGCGTGACTCAGAAACATCATCCCTAGTTAATTGTTATTAAACAGTATGGCAGATAAGTGCTGATACTAGGGTTCTAAGTAAACACATACTTTCAAAATGGCTACCGTCTGTCCAGATATGTAGTGCACTTCACGTGTGTGCAGAAAGTTAGCAGAAAGGGAACATATTAAAGAAATAAAAAAGACAAAAAAGCGACCTGCAAATGCCCTAAACGCTTTTTAAGTTATAAGAGCCCAAAATGCACCATCCATCCATAATTGTATACAGTAGCAGCATTCGATCTTTTGCTCCGAGGGTCGCGTCTCTACCTCGAAGCCTTTCCTAATGGAGGTAATTAAATTTAATGCCACTTAAGGTCTCTATTAACGTGTCCTAGATGAAAACTTAAATAAGTTGCCATAAATATCGTTTTCGGTATTCGGAATACCAGATTATCCCTTGTGAACGGACAATTGGGACATCATTAAAGTGATCGGAGTATATTACATAGCAAGGAAACAGGGACAGTTTTCACGCAGTATGCAGGTGACCAAGTGCGTCTTAATAACAGAAAAAAGAGCAAAATTTAAATCAAAATGTTGGCAGTCGATACCTTAACTGCCAAGCATATCCTTCAATATTGCAAACACTAGAAGTATGTCATGTGAGAAATGCATGTGTTAGAGACAGCTGTAAATTTAGTATGTATTCAAGGTACTATATCAAATATGTTTTTGACCAACTTTGTTTTCAGTGGCTATTGGCTCACAAGTGTTTAGCTAAGGTACCCCCCCACAGGCTGTTAACAAGACATATCTCCTTCAGTGTTCACGATAGGTTAAGCCAATTGTCCACAACCTGATTACACATATACATATAGAATTTCCATCACGTTTAAGAGCTAGCGGGGAAGCACAACAGACAAGAGGATACAAGTGGTATTGTTGCCTCTACACCCGACAAAGTTTATCATAATAGAGAGAAAAATACAGTCTATTGGAATGGTGCCAACTTCGCCATATAATAGTCCTTTTTTAACTGACTTCAAGACATAAAGTTCTGGCAGGTAAACAGTATAAATCTATTTAAGTTAAGCATGTTAAAAGTCTTGCAAATTGGATATTTAGTCTTTACATCTCTTCACGAGAGCGGTTGCGGATTAGAGACCTATGGCACTGTTCTGTTTATCATTTCCGCTGGAAATGACTTAATTAAGTGAGGCCCGCAGGCTCAGGTCAATACACTGCTGACTGCAATGCTGGCAATTGTCATGTTTTGAACAATTTGTTATCTTGTAAGTTCTTTTGAGTATGTTACCATTTTACACGCAAAGGGTAATACATACAACCTTCAGTGCGACTCTCGTCTCATGGGAACCTTTGCTGTTTGATTTCATTTCCTTCGACGTACATCATAATGTTGTTGTTATATGTTCTCTGAAAAGGCGACCACTTTGGTGTCTACCTCTTGTGAATGTCCTTGATCAGTGGCGACATGAAGTTTGTCAGTAAATGCCATCCAGTTTGTTTCATCAGCAAGAACTTAACAAATCGAATTATTCTCATTTTACTCATTCCGAAACTGTTGATAATAAGAATACCGTGTTCACATACTGCTGTTAGTCCATAATTGAATTGGTAAATAATTCAAGGACATCAACCTGTCAACTTGTTTGCGTGTTTTCCCTGTCGTTTGGCGGTCTTATTATTTGTTTTATTAGATAATCACAACTGATTGAATGTGTGCCGATATGCAAGTTCCACTCGTACAGAACTCTTTACGTTGCAAAACTTCTGGCGAAAAGACGCCTCGTTTCAAATACACGTCATGCAGTCACGTGCTTTACATTTTGTTTTGGTCACAAGTTAACGTTGTGTATGGTTGTCATGGAGCCCAACATTATGTCCTGGTCTGCGGTTAACGTTCAAGAGAGCCGTATTGTACGGTTGTAATATAAAGCACAACTGTTGCAATCACACTGGAGATAGCTATGTGCAGCTCCTGTATTTGCACGAAACTAAAAAAGGCGATCAATTCCTGCTGCCATCATCCATGTTATGTCAGAGGAGAAAGTTATTTCCACGTTAGATATTCTGCAATTAACGTCGCCCGTAACAAGATATATGACTGACGTAAACTTGCTTGAAAGCGCAAGCCTTATATTAGCGTCAGGTAATTTTCCAATTCTGCACGGCGATGGATTTTTCAAGATGCTAATTTTTCATTTTGCTTGAGGCTTAAGAAAACTAAGCCCACTTCCGGTTGACGTCATGGTAATGAAAATGTTTACAACGCGGTGTTCAAAGGGTTGAATATTTAAGGGAATGGATTGAAGTTGAAATTGACGTACTGTTGAATAATAAAATCAGGCACGTTACTTCGTGATGGGCATCACTAACATAACTTCCGTTCGGTGTGCTGCATTAACGCCATACTTCCTCTCTGTACAAAGGTTGATGAAGTGAAGAATCCAGTACACCGGTTATTAGCGGATGTTACAGATTTTGAGCTCGGGAAAATATCTAGACTTTATATCCGAACTGATAGACCACCTATTTCATTTGTACTAAACAATGAACGGCAATATTACTAATATAAAGTTCGGGAAATAAGTGCATTTGCTTAGAAAATAACAGAATTACGTGGGACAATGACATTCCTGGATAACCGTGCTATGTACCGTATTAGTGAAAATTTATATATAACGTTGCGTGAGATGAGAATGTTTTGTACTCGGTGTGTATATGTGCCGCTATAAAAGCGAGGACATTAGAGCACAAGAGTAAAGGTTGCGTGTGCCCAAATTATGCAATGCATTACAGCAGCAGTTTGCGGTCCTTTGCCTGTTTATATTGTGGCGCTGTTTGCAGTGGAAATAACTTCATGGGTTTGGTTTTCCTTAGGGTTTTGAATATGCACAGCATTTTAACTCGTACGATTGGTCCTAGGCTTTTCTTATGTTTTTGTTTGTACTTTGCATTTTCTCGTGCATATTGGGTCAAGTTAATGTTAATGAAGAAAGGGCGATAAATTGTACACAAAATCATTCCGGGTAATTGATGCTCCATAAGATTCCTGGAAAGAAATACAAGAGCGATTCACAAACATTAAACTGATGGCCCGTGAATTAGCTCCGCATAAAATGATAGCAGCATTGTAAATGCCAAAACACTGTACAAGTCTCACGTCTCACAATTCAGTCAATTGTTGGGTTCACATTGACGCCAAGTGTGTACTAAGCTATTTTATCTTATGCGTACGTCTATCCTTTTGCTTTCAGTGATTTGGAAAACTTGCATTCTCTGGGCAATATGTAGCACATAATTTTCCTTTGTGCAATTGAAAAAAAAAAAAAAAAACAGCACTGCTTAATGTGTGACTACTTTATGTGAAGTGTGTATAATACAAACACATTTCAAAAACCTACTAAAGCCCATTAAGTTGTAACATATACCTGTGTTTCAATTGAAGCCCCAATTCTAAAACCTCGACAATTGATTTTTTTGGTATGAAATATCATCTAAAGTGAGGAAATAGATAACTGTCAACGCGGCCCAAATGATGTCTTTTTGTACACTTGGGAGGTAGAAAAAACACAATACGCCTCGGTGACTGTGAAAAGCAAGAACATTAAAACCCTCTGGCTTGGTCTCATCTCACTGTTAGAAACTACTGGGCATTGGGTTTGGTGTAAAACGCACCAGAACTTGTACATAATAGCATAGGCCGTATTAACAAGATGCTGGGAAGGGAAGTCCTTCTTTGGTGTGTTTTGTTTTTAGACGGTTACGTAATTGACGTTGATTTCAAAACTTAACGGCATCTTTCGGTGTGCTCTTTGTTAAGGAACTTATTCTTTGACAAATAGTAAAGCTAAACTCGGCAGACCAAAACACGGTGTCTGCAGATAGTGGGGGGGGGGGGGGGGGGGGTGATTACCAACCTTTACAACCAACGTGTGTAGATGTAACATGGTTCAGGGAACCTTATCGTTTCCTATCTAACACGTCCCGAATGCTCCTTATTCCGCACACTTGTTATGCCTTCATACCAGGCCCAGTGCAGCATTAAGAGACATTGGACGCCATGTGGGGTACTAAGTACAATTGATAATAGAAAGGAAACCACCTAAGTGAATTGGTGCTCTAGTGTATTCTACGTAATGAACCAGCATCTCGTCTTATCCAGAGTGACGGATAATTCAATCGGGAGTACATGAACGATGCTTTGTACTTTGTCATGGAAATATCTACTGGGAACGACACAACCCTTCTTAACATTGACTAGAAATCAACCTATGCGTACCTTTTAGAAGTACGGTTACCTTCATCATAATTAACCTATGCGCACCTTGCAGAAGCATGCGTTACCGTCATCACTCCCCTAGCCTTTAAAATCACCTGGTAATATTCTAAATTATACCATGTTGTCGTCATATAATTATAGTCCTAGGTTGTGGTGTCTAATTACCCACTTCTCAGTATTCTGTCCCCGTGACCCGCAAAAATTTCAGATTTAGCAGTCCTCCATTTTTTATCGATTCGTCTAAAAAGAGTTTTTAATTCTGCTTGGAAACCTATGCTGTGTCAGTAAAACGCAATTGCGTTGATTGCTGTTTTATTTTTCGGGCACAGGTATGCAAGGGCTGTGGTCTGTTACAGTCTTTACAGCACCAAATCAAAGCGAAGGTAAATAGTTTCACTGTGGTAGTGGACATAGTACACCACCCTTATTACATATTAATATAGCGATTCGTTCCATGCGTAACAGTTCATCAGAATGAGATAAGATCCGGTGAGCTGAAACACAAAGGAGAAGGCTTCGAAGTAAAGAGGTAAGTTTCATGCATGGTGAACGCCACATACCTGTACCTGTCGTTAGGTGTCGATATGGTCGAGAGGCCTTCACTAAAACACGTCCGTCACTTTGAGAGAGAATTTTAACTACACTGAACTTGTTTCCATGCTTCTCCCATCCATGTAATGTCCAAGGCCTTACAGATAGTTTGTACGTAATAGAAATACCCAACCCTTAAGGGACGTTGATCGTATCTTTATGAACACGGGTTGTATATAATCATGTAAAGTGTTTTAAAGATTGACTTGTGTAGATCCTTTGGATATGGCTTTATGGTGCTGTCGGAACTCCGTCGAATCGGTGTAAGTCTTGGGATAGGCAGAAGTAGGCTGAAAAAGCTATGCCATTGGGTACTGTAATAACTGCGTAGAAACATGGGCAGGTAACAGTAACCTTAGTTTTATGTTTATACAAATGTAGAGACCAATGGTCTGGAAACTTATTGTCGTAACACAGCAACTGGCTGACACCAGAGGAAAGTACTGGTATAACATCAACACAAAGCAGGTAAAGGTAAAACAAAGCAGGTAGATTTAATCTACGAAGGGTAGGTGATGTTTTCAAGGCAGAATACAAGTATATACTGTGCATTCAAACCTCCGATCCTAGGGTAAAGATGGAAGATATGCTATGTTAGATATTTAGAAGTTAGTAGTTTAGATATACTGTGATAATGGAAGATATGCTGTGTTAGATATTTAGAAGTTAGTAGTTTAGATATACTGTGATACTTGTTAGATTCCAATATCAACAGATATTACGTCATTGGTGGAAAGCTTTCTAAACTCCATTTTGTGAAGTGCCACACTTATTGAATTTCTCAATCCCCCAAACCTTGTTAAGTCATCTAGGATAGGTATCTTACAGGCATCAAATATGGTGGCAATAGATTGATTTTATTGGTATCCGTGTCCATTTATCTGGCTGAGTTATGAAATTATCCCACCGGCTGTTAGTAATTTTTCCTGCTGACACATTAGTTGGAACAGAAAAGAGATGTTTATGACGAATGATATTTATAAATCCGTGCTCGCCAACCACCTGTAACACTACATCCGCCATACTGTCTAATTAATAATAATAATAATAATAATAATAATAATAATAATAAACTTTTTAAGGATAAAACATTTAAAGTGTGTACAATTATCTTACACATGGTCCTTTGAGGAATTAGAATAAAATATTGTTTTAATGAACAAAATGTTATATATAATTTAAAATTACATTAAAAAAATTAAAATAATAAAAATGAAAATCAATATGTTGGTAAAAATATAAAAACTACATAACTTAACAAGAATATGCATACAGTATATAAAATCTGTCAGATGTGATAGCGACTTTCAGCAGTATTTACCATATCTTTATACATCCTGTCTTCTACCCATTAACGTGGCAGGCGAACATAGGTATGAAGAATACGTAACAATGCTGTTGTAGAGGTTCATTTTCTATATGGCCATTATCAAGTCTATAATATATAACAATTAATTCCTCCCTACAAAATGGTTGATTTCTGTTGAATTTTTTCTAAAATCTAAAATATTTTACTTGTAAACTGTGTATAACAAGGCCATACGTTTATGTATTCCTGCATTTACGTGAAGTAGCAAACATTCCGTGTTCATAAAGCATGCTACAAATACATGTCACCCGTGTTGTCTCAAGCTAGAGTCGTGTTTCAGACAGTGTCTAGAGACATACTGCATCGACAGAATACTGTAGTTCATATTTCTGCAAACGTTCTCCAAAGTGAGACCTTTAAATTTTTTTAGTTCTACTCATCAATTCCCATTATGACACTAGGGCCCTGGAGTGCCCTTGGTAATACAGACAAACACAATTTGGCACGATGAAATCGAAGGTCTTCGCCTACATATAAATATAGCAAAATGGAAAAATAAAAAGTTACCAAGAAACTGTCGGCAGGATATTGCAATAAGAAGGTTTTGCTGCAAATTTGCTATATTTGCAAGAACATTTAAAGTTTGCAGCAAGTGTGCAAGATATTTTGTTATCATTTCAAAATTTAAAAACAGTACCTCATTTGCATCGTAATATTTCTGCTTCTTTATTTGCGGCAACAGTTTGCAAGAACCTATAAGTATTGCTGAGGTTTTCCTGTAATAATAGGGCGCAACTGTCGCTTTATTTTTATCAGACAGCGATTCTTCCAGCTAGATAACGTGTATCTTCATATAATAACATTACCATGGAGGAGGACCAGACTCTGAAAGCCTCCGCATACAAATCCAATTGGAAACGGGCATGTATGGGGACAAAAAAGAAATACGTTTCTCGGTAGTGGGTTATTTTTACTAAGGAAAGGTACTCCACCAGACCGGGGTATGTACTTTTAAACTGTAACAACACATCTGTCACTTTCATCAGTAAGTGGATCATTTGAGCGAAGGCACGGTGGTTTGTTCTTCATTTTAGAGGTAGTTGTTTGTCCTGCATCCACATGCAAGTATAGAGGGAAAGTCTTGATAAACAGTGCTCTGAAGACTTTGATACATTGGGGAGAACTAGATACTGTCACAGCTGACTTCTTCTTGAAACAACGTACTGTTGTTTTTTTTTTTTTTAAACAGCAGTCACTGACATGTTTATTCCATAAATGTCACTGCTATTTAGCACGATATAATGGTGTAGGTGGTTCCTAATAACGAGTGGGAAGGGTATCTGAGGTCACATATGTCAACTTAAACAATTATCTCTAATGGTCGACTGATGACCAAGAGTGAACGCAGCGCTGTGTTCTGTATACAGTGGAAAAAGACTACCATGTTGATGACAAAGGGATATGGTGCTCTTTGTAGTCGGCAAAAGTGACAAAAGTAAGACCTCAGAGGTCCTCCACACCTAGTCTTACTTCAGTCACAGCTATTTGTCGATGTTAACTCGAATAATTGATAATTAATGAAATACCCAAGATGCCTGAGGTGAAGTAAAGTCACTTGACATGGAGTTAATCTTTGAGGAAACATCGTCCTTCAGGCAATTTTGAAGTAATTTTGTTGTGCTTTGAACTGCAATTTTCCTGAACTGTAGAAAAAAAACACGAAAAACATCAGTGATCAAATAAATCCTCAATGCACAGCGATCGCTTGTCCCCCATTATTTCTTATACTTATCTACTTTAAATCCCGTGAAATCTCGTTTTTGAAGGTCACCACAAGGTGTATGCGGAATGCTAGTCCAGTGGCGGATTGACAGGGTGGTCAAGGGGGGTCTTGGCCCCCATCCCTTCGGTTTCTAAAAAAATCACACTAATATTCCCTGTTGGAATTAGAATTTGGAATAGCTGATTTTTAGTTCGAAACCGCACCAAATGGCACCGTTTGCCATTGAGAGGGGGGGTCAGGGGGCCCTGCCCCCCCTTCGGTTTCTGAAAAAATCACACTTATATTCCACCGTAGGAATTAGAAATAGCTGATTTATAGTTCTAAACCGTACCAAAAAGCACCGTTTGCCCTCCAAAACACGCTAAGGGGGCCGAGGGCCGGTTTCTTATCCGAGGCTTGTCATTCCTAAAAATCGGACCCCCCCCCCCTTTCAAATAATCGTGGATCTGCCCCTGTAGCCAGCCTCATGTTAACGTCAGGAGGCTACGCCGACTTTTTGAAACACAACAGAGTTTGTCACAACAACAGCGTTTCCCACCACTTCGTTGAACTGCCTTTTCAAATACGAGACTGAACCAACAGATCACCTAGCTATTTGACATTGATACACATATAATTTGATCTGTTGATGTCATTTCTGTTGTTAAATCTGAAGGGAAATGGACTTCAGTAATTGTTTAAAAGTGAGTTCTGGTCGGCATATCGCTTCTGAGGTCAGTTGGAAACTCAATTAACTGTAAAGGAAGATTCAAGATTTCAGCTCACTGACGTCTCTCCTATGCTAACCAGATTATAAAACAGCGGGTTGTTTTTATGATCAAATAACACTTAGCCAGCAAATATGGTTTACCCATTTATATAACTAATAATGATGATATGCCATTTTACAGTTCAGAGAAACGATATTTCTGTTTTTATCAGTAAGAACAATACACTTGGTCGACATATTAACAGCCAACATCCCGCTGGTTCAACGCGTCCATTATGCAGGCTAGCCATTAGTTTTATTAAATTATCCACAACCCGTGAGTACATTTCTCTCCTCATAAAATAATAAACTAAATCCCTGTAGAATGTTTGCTATCTCAGATGTAAAGTGTATGTGATGTGGTGTAAATGTTAACTTACAACATTAATAGGTGAGGGTAATGGGTTAGGACAGGCTGGTTGTAAACTGTGGAAAGACGCCTCAATAACTCTATGGTAACTTCCGTTAGGGTTTAAGTATAGGTGTTGGGTATTGATATATGGGTTAAGGGTATTGATGATTTGTCAGTGAACCAAAAAGAGATTGTGAACAGGAATAAACATTAACTTCTTCCAGACAAAAAAGAGGTGGACATTTTTTACAATTGTGAAACCCCTTCGCCGTTTATCTTGCCTAGTTATTATTGAATCTGTTTCATTGAATTTATTAATTTAATAATTTTGTTTGCAACCATTGTTGCAATGTTTTTGCTGTTTGGTATCTGTATATTTGCAAGCTTTGCTGTCTAGTTCCCTCTGACTGTTTATTCTTAGTAGGTACGGTTCCTATTCTTCCATACTTCACTAGATTAACCTTTGTCCACCCATGCGTATGATGATTGACCATGGACATTGCACCGATGCTTTGCACTCATCAGGAGGTTTAATAATGTAGAACCATTGTACACCGGTACATGGAAGCACATGACGTTGTAGACACAGCAAGTACAGCAGTGTACTGCACAGAATATGGGACGTCGATATGGTTTCTCTTTACACGAATGTCTTTTTCAGGGATACACTGATGCTCATAAGTTAAGCAACACTTTCTTATTTCTCGAATTTCTCAGCAACCAAAAATTTTATTGAGGCAAAATTTGTACAATGGCTAGATATTTCTCTTGTTTTTACTTTGACTTACTGGACCTGGACATTATAGTACTATTTACTGTTGGACACGATAGAATATGCAATGGGGGTCCCACTTGCGAAAAAGTTTGGCCATGCCATGAGGAGCTTCCAGTTTGGCTAGTGTCATGGGCACAATTTGTTATTATGGACCAACCAATGGTTAGAAGAGGACTCAACGAGGTAATCAGATGGCAAATAATGGGAAGCCATCGTGCTGGGGTGCCAAAGAGACAGATTGCAAGGCAACAAACAAGTAGCACCAAGTCAAGTGTCCAAGCTGGTAGCAAAATGGCGCCAAACTCATCATGTATTGGACAAGCCTTTTTCTGGTAGAATTATATTAACCGACGCAAGAGATGAAGATATCTGGTTCGATTATGCCACCAGGACCAGTTCATATCAGCCAAACAATGAAAAATTGCCACCGTACGTCATTCAAGAGAGGTGCCCCGGTCAACAATACAGAGACGAAAGACCATTGGGGTGCATACAATCACACATTCAAGCAAATCCAGAAAGAAAAATCATTTTGGTGCAGGACAATGCGCCCATCCAGAAAGCATGGTCCGTGCAAGACGCGCTGCAACAGCGCGGTATCCCACATTTGGATTGGCCTGCATATTTACCAATTCTCAATGTAATAGAACATGCTTAGGATATGATTGACAGGGCAGTAAACGAGAGACAACCTCCAGTTAGAAACATTAAAGAGGTCCAGCAGGCAGTAAATGAAGAATGGAACGGCTCTCAAAGCAAGATTGGCAGAATTTGATGGCAAGTTGCAGGAGACAATGTGAAGCTGTTGTTCAAAACCAGGGAAGGCACACCCGATATTTATTGCATAATAGAGGATTAATCATCTATTATCTACAGTCTTCTTTTATAAAAACTGATTCTTAGATGATCGAACTTTATTTTTTCATAATAAGCTGTTTTAATCAGCACGTACTTTTTGCTGTGTGAGCATACTTTTTTGACACATGGTTTGGCATATTTTAGTACCGTTTGGTTAATAAAGTTATTTTGATTATTACAATAAGCTATGTTGTGTATATATTTAACAGAAATATTCAACTTGAATAAGTTATTTATAAAATATGAAAGAAATATGCACAACCCCACCAACAAATGAAATAATGATCATGATAGAAGAAACTTTTGAAAAAATCGGGGTGTTGCTTAACTTATGAGCATCAGTGTATGTGTTTTTATCAAAATATTCAATGTTGTCGATTCACAGAAGTCTGCCCTATGACACTTACATTCTCTCCTTAAAATTTGTGATTCTTTTAGCTAAACTAACCCGAGACCACTGGACAATGATCAATCAAATTAACGTACCCTCATTCTAAAACATATGATCTTTTCATTTTAGGCCACAAAATGAGCGGTTTTTCCCCATTGTAGTTGGCAAAATTGTAAACAAATGTATTCCCTGGCTTCTAAACTATTTTCTTAAAAGTGGCTTTACCTTTGTTCAGTATTACATGTAGCAATTACCAACTTACAAGTTTCTAAGTTACCCAGATTAAAAAATATGCCCATCTCAGTACCCTTTCACACTTGGGCCATTTTGTACTTTGGCACCTCGCCACGGGCGGATTTTGTTATCAAGTTTTCCGTCTTATATTTGGACATCACTGAACCTATTTATGTTGAGAATCCTGTATTTACATTTTTTTATAATTCTTCTTCAAGTATAATTGAGCTTATTGAGCGGCGCGTAAGTAATGTTAAGAAGGTTGAAAGCCACGTTATTGACTAGTGCCAAGGATTGCCAGTTTTGTATTTTGTCATTTATCTTTAATTATCTGGAAATTATCGTTAGGTTCCAGGAAATAGAACATTAGCTTTAAAAAGGTCGGGTTTATGGGTATGGAGTGATTGATCGGCTATATGAAGTCCTCGGTATTAAATCTCCTCTCACAGACTGTGTGCGGTCTGTCTACCTGGATAACACCTTCTACACCAAGGAATTCATTGGGACATGTACTGTCCCCACTATGGGAATTTGAAACCTGAGGTTTTGCAGTTGAAAGAATGTCCTGCAAAGAAAATGTTGTTGGTTTAATACCGCAGTATTTCTATGTCCAACTATCGTCAAAATTAAATAGTGCCTTTATCTAGAGTAAGATGTAATAGAACCTTTTATCAAAGCAGTTTTCAGTATTCAGACCAATGTCTAATGTACGGCTTCTGTTGTCATTATCATAGGTCTACATATGCTGTAAAAGTACATGCACATCTTAAGGGCAACTTATGCCGAAAATACTATTGTTTTCTTCACCCTCTGACTAACATATGCACAGAACTTGTTTCTCTGAAGTCGGAACATATTGGTACGTATTCATGAAATATCTATTACCAGACACAAACCATTGAAGTATACATACAGATCTTGATCTGTTATTTTCCGAGATTTATAATAGACGGTTCTTTTTGGACACTGTAACTTTCGATTTCAAAAATATTATTCTAAACGAGATGGCAAATTAAAAAATAACATTTACTAGTAAAATCAATGTATTCCACCATGTTCAGTTGAGATGAGCTTTTCTTTCTCTTTGCATACACACTAATATGTTTGATGTAGTTATCAAATAACGGCAATCTCCAAGTGGTCCGTGATCGCCACAGTTCATACTGGATCACGCACTTTTACTTAGCAATATAATTATATGTACAGTTTTATACTTATCGAGCAGCTACTTAGTTGACGACCAATCTGTTGTTGAACTGTAAAAAGTGCAGAAACGCAGTAAAGCTGAAGATGTACATCAGGCTGTCTCAGGTAAGCAGATATGTTTGAAAAGGGATATGTTACAGTTTTTACACACACACAAAAAAAAAAAAAAAAAAAAAAAAAAAAAAAAAAACTGATGTTACGTCAACATGACTTATCAAATTCACCCCAACGTATTTTTGATCTGACAGCTATATGCCATAACATGAGTGTTTATTTTCACTTTGTGTAACCGGATAGGGAAAATTCCTAACACACCGATCTCCCTTAAGGACATCATTTAATATGGCTTCAATGTTTACGTTAACATTGCTATAGTGCTCTGGAGCCTAAAGCCCGAAGAGGCGAGCTCGGTGTGGCTTAGAACAAAAAGGCAAAAAGACGGATCTCATATTTTTAAAATCACTTAAATCATAAAAGGTCACGATTTCCTCTCAGGTATTCAATTATATTTTTGTTACTTCGCTGTTCTTCTGACTTCTGGACATCGTGCTGTGAACATGCTTGCACAATATGGTGAAGCTTAGGTGATTTGCCAGATATTGCGGTCGATATTTTTCAACTGTTTTATATACAAATACAATGACAGAATGCAGGGGAACTGGACATTGTAACCTGATGTATTTTAATTAACATTGTAGAAACTCGGTAAATCAGTCAGATATTTCAGTGAAATATTTGTCTTCCAATGGATAAGACTGCCAATGTCTTCAAGTTCATACAAGTATATACTAAGATCGTTTGGACATTGTCTTTAAACACAGGAACCTTCGCCAATTGACAACGGAATGTCTGTTTTAGGAGAAATATTGCGATAATCAAATTGATAAAATGGTAGTTGAAAATATAAAGGTTTATTATAGGGATAATGGAAAGAAACAAAAATTGGGGGTTTATCTGTAGATAAATGTTTATATACTTATAGTGACTCTTCCTTAATATTTTCAGTTATGGTTTCGCACAAAAAAAAAAGAAAAAAAAATTCGCCAGCTTCTAGGCACTATATTAACAGTGCGGCTGCCTCGTCTCAGAGGAGCTATAAAAGAGATATACTGAGCACTTTATTAAGACGCATACTTCTTTTCTGACGATGGTATCGTTTCAATCTAGTTTATGCACCCAACGGGGCATTTGAACCGACCCAGCAGGTGATTGGTAAACTACGATCCTTCTTAATGAAGATATAAAATTGCTGTACCATTTTGCAAGTACTGTTTTCAGGTGAATTACCCAGTTGATTAAGTGCAGATAAATAAAACAGCCATCGTGATCGGTCCAGGGTCTTCCCAAGTAAGATTGAACGAGAAATGGACTGAGTCTTCTCGGAGTTTATGACATTAGTACTTATTTGTGACTTATTATCCTAATATGGATAATTTTGCAAAGTGGTTCTGGTGTTATGGTTAAGTTCGGTTTCTACATCATTTCTCTGTCTGATTGTATGTATGTATGTATGTATGTATGTATGTCTTCATATCTTTCTGCATGCCTTGCTAGTAGTACTTTTAGTACTGATAGTTGCCCGCATTTTTCCATTGAACGGGTAAACGCCGTGCTCTAGTCTTACGGTAGAAAATAGTTCGCTACTTAACCAGAAATGGTTGTACAGTGCCGATACAGTGCTTGGAAAAATATTATTTGAAAAGGTAAATGTGGTTATGTTGCCCAATTTGGATGTTCTTTCCTCCCTGAAACCAATTTAATTACTCCCGAGCTGACCACTCTGGGCTGGAAAAGGTGATCCATTTACTAGAACTTGAGGTTGAACTCTGATATAGGGTACCATGCCTATCAACGTCATCTTTTCACAAAAATTGTTGTGCTACATTTTTTTAAATATATTTCATTGGTCTTAGAAAAGTGTCCGGATAAACGTACATGTATTATCGTGTTTCACACTATACCAAAGGGACATTTATTTCAGAGAATGACAAGATATTCAGAAAAGGCTCATCAGTATATAATTCCTGGGGGAACCCGATGATACTATCGCAAGAACAATGACTTCGACACACACGTCTACAGTGTCAGGGTTAGGTGTCCGGGGAACAGATTAATCTGACTCTTTGCAGGCGGTCATAGTGTGACTCTTATCCATAGTAGCACATTTGGTCCACCTCCATTTTCAGAACTACTGCCCATATGCGTATGTGCGAATGCATGGTTCAGCCGTCTTTTGCCTCTCCATGTTGAGCCATGGTACAAAGACGTGGCGGCGCATGCAACAAGCGGGAAACACAGCGAGAAGCACCTATTTTATAGAATTTGCTTGTTTGACGTAAGGTGAATCCTGTAGACGGAACGGGACAGGGGAGGTGTCCGTATCAGGCCATATACTAAATGTGGACAAGAAAAAATAGTTCATAATGAAACTTCCGTCATGCGTTTTCATAAAAGGTCTTCTTACCACCGGCGTGGTATAATTCAGGGGCGCGCGATGACAAAGAAAGACGGCCCGGAGGAAGACTATTTGTTACCAGGACAAGCCCTTTTGGCAAAGTCAAATCTTCGGAGTATTTTGCTGTTATTTTGTTAAAACAATATCTGTCTGTCTGAAGTCTATGTGATTAGATATATCGACTAAATTAGTGTTTTATTGCCGCTATTTGTCTACCGTTACTCCCAAGGGATTACAGGCACCCTAGATATATAAACTGAGCTATGTCATGCATGTCTGTTTTGAGGCTTTATGGCACAGGTCTCTCTGGAACACAAACATTCCTAAATATGTAAATAATACTTTTAGTGATATTTAGAACAGGAAATGATTAGATACGAAATACACTCGGTAAATTTGCATTTGTATTTGAAGAGTTGAAGGCCTATTTCAGATATCAAAATACTGAAATACACAATGGAGGCTCTGGTGTGCAAGTGTTTTTACACTAGGTATAAAAAATAATTATATCATTTAACGATGCCATTGTTTAGACAGGAAATGATAAGATCCGAAATACACTTGGTCTCCACAAACCGCTGGCAATCAGGAAATTAACGCCAGTAAATCTCCGTTGTCTACGGTTTCCTTCCTTCTTTTGCGGTGTCTCAACCCTGATAAGGGAGCTGCAGTATTTTTTTCACCTTAGCTCGCTATCGACCACCGTTTTCCTGTCAACAGTTCACGACCCCAGAGACACGCAATTAGTGTAAACATTGCGGTGGCTTACGAAATTTCAATATTTTCCCTAAATCGCGAAAATACAACAAAAACGATTAATAATAAAAAATCTTAACCTGTATTTGAGTTCGAGGTTTCAGATGTCTGAGTCTCTCTCGAAATTAACTGGTAGATTGTGGAATTTAACCCGCTCGTTACAGTAAAAAGTCGAATAGTATTTCCGGCAGTTTAGCCTTTCTATCGTTACTGTATTCAAAAACTGATGGGATAGTAAAGATGCGCTGACTATTAAGGAAATGCAATTTAAATACAACAAACGTTTGGATGATACATCAAAACCGTGCTGATTTGTAAATTGTATGGATTTTCAGCACAACTTCGGGGATTGTGATTGTGTATAGACTATGACTAAAACTCATGAAAACTCTTTTATAATGCGCACACACAAACACTTCCTTATTTAGTTTATTGCTTCATTATATGGAGCAGCTGCCCAAAACTAAATGGCATACACAAACTTCGAAATCAGAATCATTTCGGTATCCTAGAAAAGGAATTCAAGAGCCATCCATCAACTAAACTATTTCAGTGACTGAACTAGCAAACAATTTATGAACGAACAGGATTAAAGAAAGCAACGCTAGATTTGAAATTACTAAACGAATTTTCACCAAAATAAATTAGAGATGTACTGGCTTTTACGGCCATAAACATGACAGGTAGAATTACTTCATTATTTTTATCGTTTTATTTGTTTATTTATTTATTTAATTTGATTCTTTTTAATATTCAACTATTGTTCATGAACACTACATTTTATTCTAACCCCTCAGAGGGCCAATTTTAAGACAACTTAAACGTGTTTACGCTTAATTAACATGTTTTAGCCCTCTTTAAATAAACTTTATTGTTATTGTTTGGAGAATATATATATATATATATATATATATATATATATATATATATATATATATATATATATATATATATATTCCAAACAATAACAATAAACTATATAACAATAAAATATATATACTGATGTTCGCCAACCACCTATAACAGTACATCTGCCATATTTATAAAGTTTTTTTTTGGGGGGGGGGAGAGGGGGGGGAATATCATCGTTGGCTTTGTGTTTTGGAGCTTTTTTGTCAGTAAATGTATCTGTTCAGATCATGATTCATTTCTGCATTTTGTAAAGCAGCTGTAGTAGAAGCTGTTTAAAATCAGCAGCACGTTACCTTTGCCATTATTAAACAATCACATACTAAAAAAACTTTGAAAGTGACTTTCGCTCACTTTATCTTGTTCTGTGTCGTTCCCAACGTGTTACTCTAACAGCGTATTTAAATGCGTCTTGCAATTATATACTCCACAACCTGTTTTGCTACATGTAAAACTTTTATTGTGTAATCAGCTGTAATGCACCTCAGATGGACCGTTCACGGTATAGAAAATGACAAGTAGAACGACATTATTGATATAACACACCTAGAAACATTATCCATTGCTATTTATTTGGTGAAATCGATGTGTTCGCCAGTTGACGTAATAGAAGCGCTTTGGGATCAAATTGTCATTTTCGGTTTTTTTTTTTTTTGTTTTTTTTTTATTATTATTATTAGAACAGCCAACAGTGAAATGATAAACAATGTGTTGCCAGAAGACAGGACAACCAAACTTTATTTTGATATTGCAGTCGTCAGACGATTCCACGAACGAGAAGCGTTGTATCTTATTATCGCAGCATAAGATTGTCGCTGTCGACACATGTGCCCCTTCAATTCTGATATGTCCTCAGATTAATGTTAGTGAAAAAACCTGCTCCAGGAAATTGGTGCGACCCCCCCCTCCCCTGCTGTACTCTCCCCCCTGCCCTCACCCCTCCCCCTCCCCTCACATCCCTCACACCCCCNACTTGTTCTTATTGTCCTGAAAAGCCCCCTGGGCAATACCACATTACTGGCAGTAACTTTCCTACCAATTTCATGCAGTCTGTTCATTGAGTATCTCATCTTGAGTTGTTGTCACGGTAGTGCTGAAATATCCAGGTGGTCCTTGCTATATATTTGTATGCAACAATCTCAGAAAGGCTTGGAAAAATTCTCCAAGTGACTAAAATGTCCATAAAGTGTCCAAAAGAGTCCTGGTGTATTCATAAACGTATTCTGTGAAAGATTTCCTTCTAAAAACCCACACTTTCAATAAAAAGCAGTAAAGTTTGTCAGAGATCATTAGCAGGGCTGCTGCAAGCGCACCTTGACCTTGACCCCCCTCCCCCTACAGTAAGCTATTACTCCTGTCTTGCGGTCCCCTATTTTTTAGTTGGGATTTCTGTTGTCTGGAATCAGTTCCGACCACAGGGACAGGGGAGATCGTATGATGAGATGGTTGCATGCACTTGTCATATAATACTGAAATAGCGTGATATAGCTATGATTAGGTGCTCAAATTAGAAAGGCATGTATTGTATTTCAGTGAGTCATGCCTCTACCAGCTTTCTCTTTTGTTCATGATGACGAGTGAATACCTCTTTAGAAAACACAAAATTTGATACTTAAGCACAAATATAAGATTAAGTATGTCCCTGTTGTTTGTAACATCGTGAACCAATAGGTAAATGCCAATATATTACCACACGCAAGACCAAATTAATAGGCGTGTGACAGTCAGCACGCCTAAAGCTTTTTTTCCATGCTTTGTTTTCAATTCAACTGAAGCTCCTCCTAGGTATGTCAGGATACTATATGTTATGTTTGTGTCTTGTAACATTTCTTTCTTGATTACGTCTGCAAACAAAAATAATGTGAAATAAAAAGAATACCTAAATGCTGAGTGTCACCTATTACAATACACGTGGACAACAATGCACTCAGTAAACTCATTTCTTCGCTGTGAAAACCCACAGGTTACGTTAAGTCTTCGCCAGAATTTACAAAGACAAATGATTGATTTGAATACGTTTGCAGATAACGCTATAGTCTCCTTAGTAATTTGCGCTTTTTCAATTTAGAATAATCGGATCAAGACTATTTAATAAGGGTTCAGCTTGTGTGTGAAATTAACGGTGGGTTGAATGAAGGGCATAGGCAAGACGCTATGCCTCGGCTACATGTAGTATTTAGTGCTTAAGTAACAGAGCAAAGAAACTACAGTATCAGGTAAGCAATGTTTGTGACCAGTCATAAAGTTAACTAAGGTTTCATGAAACCATGGGATTAGCTAAAACTGCCGCTCTGGTCAACAATAAGGCTTCATATAAAACAGAGCTCCGCAGGTGCGTGCTGCTCACTGGCAATGGCGGCAATTGTTTTACCAAATATTCTCCGCTGCCCTGAATTATATTAGTACTTAGGGTGAACAGGGTGAAAACACTTCTCATAAAGTCATCAAAGTTCACCTAAAACTCGGTTAATTCTAGCATAATAAAAAAAATGTCGGAAGTACAAACCTCCTTGAAGAAATTCTATCATAATATCTTTGAATGTTACTGAAAAAATAAGTTGCAAACTTGCAGCGGTAGTTGATACTTTTTGAACTCTAGATGTCCGATGGCAGCGTTCCTACACAAGCTAATGGTTCACTGTTATTTTGATCTTGCAAACGCCATGTCTTGTAAAATTTTAGGGATTTCCAAGTCCTTTCGTGAAACAGGGGTCTTCGACTTCGACTGAATAGTCTCTGTTATATTACATTGCTCACTGGTTCACCCGGGGTACCACACAGGACAAACATATTCTGTTATATTACATTGCTCACTGGTTCACCCGGGGGTACCACACAGGACAAACATATTCAAGAACAGGGCGAATTCAATACACTTGTACAAGATCTGGTGAGGGCAGTGTGACACGCTTAAGTTATAGGTCTTTTATGGTTATAAGCAACATGTTTAGACCATTTAAGTTTGTTAGTGATAAATACACCCAAAAGTTTGCAATGAGACAATTCACTGACTAAGTATCTCTAACATCAACTGACGGGAAATTTGGCACGGACGGGGTAAAATTTACAGGCATAGATTTTCTGTTATGGAAAGTAAGGTTGCTGTTTCATTAAAGCAGTACACAGACATATCTTAAAAATTGGCCCGCTTTCAATTCTTGTTGCATTTGCACACCCTCAGGAAACACAAGTACAATTGCTGTTTGATTGCAATTTAACGGCAAATCAATGTGAAGCATCTTTTATCGTGCATCAAACGTGGTGACTAGAAATCACTACTGGGCACGGAAGTCAACATAGATGTCGTGCCAGTCACTGTTTCTCGGAGTTTGCTCCCTATTTTCTCAACTTTTTCAAGGTCTTGATTTGTTGGTTTTCTTTTTCAGAGCGGGAATTGACCTATCTTTCGGTTGATCACTTTCCGAACTGAGCACAAAGTGTGACAATGGGTTCGTGTGGTTCGACAACACGCTAAGGTCTTCTTGTGTTCACATTACGAGCTGCTTAATGAGAATATAACCGCACTGGCATTTTATTCGATACAGCGCCTCAGTGGAACAATGCTGCAGTTTTTCATCAGAAAAAATGGCAATTGTTATATGAGCTCAACAAAAAGACAGGTACAATAGGAACCACCAGTGTTTACCTGTCTCTAGATTGCTTTGCTGTAAAGGTCATACAATCTACCAAGCGCTAACATGTGGCATATACCCTGGGGACGGCAAAGAATACAAAAATAGGCGTCAGCAGTTACTCGTTACTAGTACGATGAGGTGTGTTCAAGTAATTTGTAAGGAAGCGTTCGTTAGTCTTGAATAAAGCTCTAGTTACTGTTGTCGAATTCCCCCTGGAAGACTCACTGCAAATAATTATTTCAACTCTACTGATATCTTGTGCCTGTTGTTCAAGGTAATTACTTAGACCAAATATCTCATAACAAACAACCGTCTGTGACACGGTTAGTGTTTTTATCCTTCACATTGTATTTCTTATTGCCTCTAGTCTGTAGCCTGACAGCCCACATATTATATTAATTCACTTTAAAACAATATATTAACCTTTCCAGTGCCGACTCTGTTTACCAATGGTAGAATACATTCGGTCGTGTAGAAGATCAAAGTAAGGGGGAATGACGAAGTCATGCATGAATTTTATTATTAGTATATTTGTTATTATTCGTTTGACTCATAGTTTAAATAGTTAAGGCCATTCATTAAACCATCGTGATGGCAACTTACGAGTTCAAATTTGAATTTTTAATATTATTTCCTCTTACTTAAGGGTTAGATCATTTACATCTTCAGTCATCTTGCCCAAGTTGAGGAGGTGATGAAAAAATATTTTTTGTATATCCGTCTATAGGTCCGTCCGTGTTTCTCTCTGTCTATAGGTCCGTCCATGTTTCTCTCTGTCTGTAGGTCCGTCCGTGTTTCTCTCTGTCTGTAGGTCCGTCCGTCTTTTCAGTTATTCTTCCATTACATTTTAAAAGAAGGGAAATTTTATAAACGTGCAAATAGTACAGATTATCTGTTACTCATTTCTTCAGCGATACAACGAACAGACAGTCGCGTTTGAATAGCTTATGCAACTTGTTACCTTTCATTAAAGCTTTTACCTTGCCTTGTGAAAATTCACAACCCTAGAAAATCCTTTGCTTCTTTGCTAACTCGAGATTGATATATCTGCATTCTGTGTCATTTAGAAGAAGGAATGAGCGTACTGTAATCATACTTTCCTGGCACTGTCAGTAGATCTGCTCCGAGAAAAGATTGAATGGAGACGGTATAGCTGGAGGTCCACACTACATCATGTATTTATCTGTTTTAAGTTTTCCTTATTTTCTGTTAATAAACCTTCCCTATATAACCTCCACATACCCTTACACTGAATACCTCCTAGACGGATGCTAATCCAATCTTCAAGTTAACGGTATCCCAAATCACATCTAGTAATTCGTCGAAAAATAAAAATTCGGTTAACAATTGTTTTTTTTTTCCACACGGCGGTACGTATCACGTGTCAACCAAATTGTTACCATTGAACAGATGTCACAACATGCACCTTAAGTTACAAAAGTTCATCTTTCAACTAATATCACTCTCATAGTCACAGAATTCGATAAAACCAATGCCATTACGATATGTTGCTATTTACGTTACACCCACGAAATACCAGTTTGTAGCCTACCTTCATATACTTTTTTATTTTCAGTCGGCAAAAAGGCGGATTAGACAACAAAGAAGCGCTGAATAAATAAACAGCGACTTATGTGTACCGCACTGTGAACTTAATAAGTACAGGACAGAAAAGAAATATACAAAGTTCCGCTCTCTCAGACAGCATTTGAGGACAAGAGAGCGTGACAGTTATACGGTTTATCTTAGGAGGAGGATTTTGTTTTTTCAGAACACCGTTGCTGCAACGTGACACGCAGCGCTCAGGTTATTTTCCTCCAATCACCATAGCGCTAACTGAAGCAGAGAAGATCTGTCAGATCTTGTTGTCAGTCACTTACAATAACCCGCTGTTTCACAGTGGTCAGAATGACGTCAGCAGCCCACTTAGTGACAAATATTACCAATGAGGTGACACGATGAATAGGAATATTTACCAGTTAACTCGTATAATAACATAACTTCATTCCAAAGAATTCTTAAAGCACAAGTCAAAAAGAGAGAAGTTTCCAGTAAATGAACTCAACATTTTCAGTGAGTTGAAACTGTGATCTGAGCTGAGATCTCTTGCCGTATCAGTGAGCTATGGAGTACCACCAGGAAGTCCTGCCACTCATGTTTAATATCTCTGGAGACACTTCAACAGACTCTAGGTATCTAGCCAAGGGGACCGTACTTGACGACCCTCTTAACGCTAGTGTCACAGGAAACCACTCACACTCTGACCCATACAAGGACTTCTACGTCACTGCCAGGACGGTGACGGGACTCTACTGTTTCCCTGTATTGTGTCTTTTTGGCATCGTTGGGAACTTCATTGCACTGATTGTTTTAAATCAGAAGGAGATGAGGACGTCGACAAACGCCTACTTCTCAGCGTTAGCAGTATCAGACACGGTGAAGTTAATAAATGACGCTCTTTATTTTGTGACTATTCTTCTATATGAAAAGTCGCCCAAGGATGGCCAGAAGTTATACGGTCATCTGTATCCGTACTCTCACTACATTTTCAACATGTCAGTCTGCGTGTCTTCTTGGCTTGTTGTATCAGTGGCAACAGAGAGATATTTTCTTATTTGTCACCCGGTGCTGGCTAAAACTTTGTGCACTCGTCGACGCGCCATTATAGTTAGCTCGTGTATGTTTATAGCAATGAGCTTTATGGCTATTCCCTCTGCCTTGAGATACAAAACCGTTCACTTATTCCGCAACGACACCCAGGAGGTGGTGGACGATGTGGAGTTGACGGACCTGTGGCGGAACACGGACCTGGTGGGGACCTACACCTGGATACAAAACTTACTGCGCTCCGTGATTCCGCTTGTTATCTTACTATTCATGAACACGTGTATCCTGCGCGCAACACGAGCGCACCTGCGCAGTTTCCAGCGCCAAGGCATGCGCTTTGCCCAGGCCCAGTTACGGATCACGGCCATGTTAGTGAGTGTGATCGTGGTGTTCCTTGTCTGTATCACACCTGACGCTTTCATGTCTACTTTCTTTGGCTTCGGCTACCACGAGAGTAATAATAACTTAGTCAAGGGCGTCCGGGAGATCACAGACATGCTGTTAGCAGTCAATGCAGCAGTTAATGTGATCATTTACATGTGTTTTAATCCCCAATTTAGAACATCGTTTGTGCAGGTGTTTTGTATCGGCAGGGGGGTACCTGGCATATGTAGGACAAGGACCACGCAGAATCACAACGGAAACCGTCGGCTAGTCACAAAATACAACACCGTCGTCGAAAATGGGAATAACAATACCCATCCTAGTGATTATAACGGGACCCCTCATCAAACACAAACGCTAACGTTGCCATTAAGATCAGTGGGTCTACGCAATACGTACACTAGTGTCACGCAGTTAACAGACGCCGACTTACTACCCCTACAGTCGACCAGTTTATAGCTTTTAACAATGGCGTTTTCTTCTTTCAAATTTTCCGCGAGGTTTTGTCACTTTAACTTAACGTTGTTTTTTCCTTTTTTTTTTTTGTGTTTAATATGCGAATGAATGTTTCAAAAACGTTCATCCTTTTTAGAGAGACGAAATGTCATGAAAACAAACCACGTCTTATTGGTGGGAAAGTTATAGGGATAACAACCGTTCGTTTAAGATTCATATTTCATATAAAATACACTGTAAAAAACTCACAGAAATATAATAAATTTCATTTTACCACCAAAACAGCGGTTATCGAAATTATTCTGGAATCTGTGCTTGCCATCATACCACATGGACTTTAATGGATGGCTTTACGCCAAAATGATCTCTTCAGATTCTCTTAAGAGGTTATTACAAAAATATTCAGAAAATAAATTGGACTTACTATGAATATCGGAAGATTCATTAACCATTGGTAAGTATGTGGAAATCGTCATTTCCCCCAGGAAAATCTTTTTTTGACCAAAAAGAACGGTTGTTATCTCTCAAATTGTCTACAGAAATAATGTACTATTGTACCATCATAAAACAATGTACAATGAAGAAATGAGTTCGCCCTTTACCTATATATTGTTATGATAAAAGCAATAGAATTTTAATGAGTTTTATTGCACGTCGTTTAAGCGTTAAACATTTCATTGAATAAACATTTTCCTCTGTTAAAACTGTTCGAATAATTTCTCTCTCTCTCTCTCTCTCTCTCTCTCTCTCTCTCTCTCTCTCTCTCTCTATATATATATATATATATATATATATATATATATATATATATTATAATGTGTGTGTTTTGACAAAAACGTCTGACCGGCATATATTGAAAGGAAAATGCTACACAGAACAAAATTATCCACTTTTAGACGGAATCAGCAATATAGCTATCAAATCGACCCAGTTTTGTGAATAAAATTATAAACTGCTATCTTTGGACGGTCACTGTGGCCTTTTTCTTGAGATCGTCACTTGAGATCGTCACTGACATTCTTTGGAAACAGCCCGTCCAAAAATGAGCTATTTGTGGCACGCTGCAAATCCGTTGTTGGATATGCACAACTATTAAGTAAATAGACAGGCATCATTTTTAATTAATTTATAAAAAAGAAAGGACTAATATAATTCACTGTACATATTTACTCTACAGGCGGACAATGAGAGCTGCATGCAGGGTAAACTGCTTTCAATAAAATACATATTACGTCACACGATCACACTCACCACTGTCCACTCAACCCCAGAAACCCTGACCCCCCCCCCCCCCCCCCCCCCC
>NW_019775382.1:223816-233953 GCF_001039355.2 Lingula anatina | reverse complement strand
GCCCCCCCCCCCCCCCCCCGCCCCACCATGCTACCTTGGTTGGGTGGACTAGGTGTGCACTCTGTAAGATACCAGCCCATTTACTACAATAACGACCTGGTAAAGTCTGTATGTTGCTTTATATCTGATGTCTTGGGTAGAATTAGGAGTTTTGCCATGTACATGTACTCTAACAATGCTGTCAACAGTTTATCTTTTTTATTCCAATTAATTAATCTACCTCAGATATTTATGACATGAAGAGAAAAGCACATGTATAATGGCTCTTTGTCGAGTAATAGTAAGTTCGTTCTATTCATTCCATGCAAGTCAATTCATATCATTGCGCCTATGGATATTTGATACAGGAAGTAAAGTGATTAAAAAGAGCCAGCCGCCGTTTCTTACCATGAATTTGCCAGATAATCGACTGAACAATGAGTTTAGTTTCCTATCAAGCATACTATTTCTTGAAGGTCAGTGACTTCATGGACAATTAGACGCAGAGACGTTCAAAAGAAGTTAATTGATGCTATCCATCTTAAAGAAACGTTGCTTTGAAGAAAAAAGTCATGGACTTCCAAGCTTTGTTTTGGTTTGTGTTTGTTGCGGCATTGGTGACAAGCAAATTTGACTAGAGAATAACGCCCCTCTTTGGGAGAACGCCTCAGCAAACACAGCGTTTTATGACGTTACCACAACGATACTGGTCAGTACGTTATTTGGGCGATATAAACGCCATGGTTACGTTATTACAACGCTCTGTGTTTGCTAGGACGACTATTATGAAACGTCTGATGCCATTAACGGTTTCTTGCACTCATAAATGCAGTCAGTGACATTTTGACAAAATCTACGTGCAAGTACTGAATGAAGATCATATAGTTTACAGCGCGTCATTTTTCCATCATGTTTGCCATTAATCACTGTACGCTTGAATACCTTCTTCTACAGTGGAATCACAAAGCCGGCAGGAAAGAAAAGCAGGCGTCCCTTCACGCAATGCTATCACGGGGAATTTAGGTCAAAATTCAAAGCAATAAAATCATAATTATCGAGAATGCTAGGTATCATCTATTAACCTTTTTAATGCTGAATTCCATGTCATATATGTTTTTATCCATATCGAACAGAGACAATTATTAAAATCCTTGTATATTATAAGAAAACGTCTATTTGAGATATTTTCATATAAAAAACACCGATGACGTTACGGCTTGCAAATTATTGCTCACATTGTGTTCATTATGACGGCTATTTATTGAAATATTTGAACTGCTTGCCGGTGACAAAGTAGAAGTATACATTTGTACGTTTTGCATGCAATTGATAGTAGAGAAAACTTGTCTTGGAATGCGGCCCCAATGGCAGAAAGGTTTCTTTATCAAAGGCGTTATACACAACTGTCACAAATAACCTTTCAGCAACCTTACATGTACACTGAAACTACGCCGTTCTCGACATGTGAGAAGATGATCTGTAGTTTGTGTGAACTTTAGAGGTCTCATGCCGCGTTTCTTCTCGTAAGACATGCTTCATTCTAGCCAGTTTCATATCCTGGCCTTGAAGCCGACAGATAATGTCCCGAAGTCCAACGATGATACTCCAGAACCAAGGAAAACTCTGCAGTTCTTTTAACAAACGTGCCAAAAGATAACAATACTCATTTTATCTAAATTATCTAAACGTAAAATATTGCTTGCTAGCACTTCGTTTAATGGGCATAAAGAAATCCTCATGGGATCAGATTTGTCTGTTATGATTTCTCATTTTCAATACGGTGCTGTCTTTGGGAATTGTATAAATCATTTAGAACCTCACCTGGGAGCGTGTGTGCTACTTCATTCTTGCAGCGTTATTTTTTCTTTTGATTAGGTTATCACACAACACGTCTATTTCAATGAGACCGTTATATTTAGATCCGTCCGTAAAAGCTAACAAGGACAGCACTGCATATCTGGTTTAACACATTATAACACTTGTAATATTGTAAACCTTACTGTATTCAAGACAGTGTTCTCAGATTTGGTTTGGTATTAAATCCTTTATATAAACCGGTTACTGAACCAAGGCTGGGGTGATTTTGACCAGACTGACGTCCAATGAGACGTCAGCACACTATGATCTGCAGGGCACCCCACAGTTATGCCCGTGTTAAGTCCATGCGACATTAAATTTTAGAGGGATAACAAGTCTTTATTTTGAAAAAGGTTTCATTAAACGGATTTCCCTGGGGTAAAGACCATTTTTCATACTTTACAATGGTAAATGAATCCGTTCCGAAATTCAAATTTAGTGGATTGTTTTTTAAATGTGCTTTTTATACCTGTAGCCACCTATGACGGTCCACGTGGTCCGATGACCGTTGTTTTTGTGGTGAAATGAAACTTATTTTATTTCTATGTGTTGTTTGCAATATATTTAATGTGGAATTTTGGATCTCATATGAAGAGTTGTTATCGTTTTAGTTGGCTGTGTCTTGGAAGGTGACACTAAATACACTTTAATTTAACGGCTGTATTCGTACCTGCATCAGCGATAGTAACAAAATGTAAGGGAAAATACCTGAAGAGACATTTTATGTTCAGAATATCCCTTTCATTACCTATAAGTAATTAAAATCATGGATACCACAACTATATAGTTCGATGCAACAGTCAAACCTCTGTACGTTGATTGTATAGGTGACAATCTCCTACAGGTATGCCTCACAATATTTTTCATATGGTCCTATAAACCCGATATCATTTCACAGAATACAACTTATATAGTTTTGCGGAGGGGGGTTGGGTCAGCAGAAACTTGCCTACCTTTCTGCACTTCCTGTCCTTCAAAAAAGTCGGTAATATATGAAAAAATCAGTGCCACACTTAGTAATAAATTAACAATAGATGTTTGCATGTATCCAATGACGCATTTTCTATCGAGTTTCCTATGATCACCAGAAACTGCGGGTTTATGAAACAAAACCCAATTAAGTTATTATGCAGGCAACCATTGTCCACAAACAAACTTAAATGCCATCTCCAGATCACAAGATCACAAGCAGTTCCTAGAAAAAAAAACGCCATGTTAATGATCAAATATCTTATCTGTCGCTGGCATGTCCCTCAACACGGCCCTAAGTGGCAGTGGTATCATCTAGCCAATCAGTGACCAGTAGTTCCTGCCACTCAGGGAGCCACGCCCTCTTGTTCTATTGGTCGTAATGTTTACATTCAGTTAATAGTGGCAGGATAAACTATATTCTTTAACATATTTAAATTGGGCTTATTTATTTATTTATTTCCTCCATGTAAAACGAAAGACAGTTTCAATCATCTCGGGTAATTATTCCATGTCAATGTCCCACACTGTGCTTTGACTTGGCCTTGGCTTACTGTAGAATGTTTGAATCTATTCGTACGGTGCGGACCTGCGTTTCACTGTCAATCTAAATGTCTCAATTGTTTTATTTATGGGTTGTATTAGAACAAAATACAGATAAAGAGAAAGAAAGAACAAACTATTCAAAATGAACAAGTGAAAACTGGAACTGTCAGTTTCCATCAATTCACATATTTCACGGTGTTACGGTCGCTAAAAGTGGAAACTTGATTTCCAATAAATCGATTAATGGAGCGGTCCAAAATTTAATGTCAAGAGCCTTCTCTTTCCCTTCGGTACTGATTAGCAAGTCTACATAGCGGGAGAAAGAGCGTGCTTTGAAATATAATGATATCCTTTTTCTTCTATCAAGGTAGAGCGTCTAATTGTACATCAACGGAGGACCACTGCGTCCATTAATACATCAGATAATAGTTCGCAAATTTACGGCAATTATGGCTCCGTTGCTATAACATGTCCTCAATATACCTAATGGTTTTAAACAAGTCCATGGGTCGTGACACAGAGAGTAATCACAGTTTATACATAGGGGTATTAGATACGTGTGCAAAACATTTGATCTTCAATCGATGGAGGCGACTATGTTTCTCGCTTTTTCTTCCCTTTAAAATTAAAGTTAAAACAAGGTAATAGTCGGTGTAAGAGCATATATCTCGCAAGACAATAAACCGTAAGATGCCATAGCCTCACCCCACTCCAATTAGTATATGGAATGGCCTAGTTAATATTACACAACAAAAATGCATATACATCTACCGGTATGCAAGTGTACTGGATAAATTATCAATAATTATTATATTTATAAAGACTCCCGCCGTGTTAGAAAAAGCGGGTACTTGAAGTGCAGTGTTTTCAGCAGCAGTTCGTGATTGGAATATCATGATACATCCACCCTACAAAACTCAGCACACGCACCCACACAACTTGGCACACGCTCCCACACAACTCAGCACACGCACCCCGTACATCTTCGCACATCTTGCCCACAAAACTCAAAACATGCCTTGATGAAGTTAACAAAAACAAAATGGTCGAATGACAAAGTATCTTGTCGGTCGGAGTGTCGAGGAAATCATCGTTTTTTTTTTGTGCATCGGTGTTATGAGCACTTTTTCTCAGAGTTGTATTGAATTACCAATTATGTATAGGCAATATGACAATTATACGTTATATCCATAGCAACATAAATGAAATGAGGTGAAATTAACCGTCTGCTGCAGGCAATTCGTCAAGTGATTCCAAACCTTTTCCAGTTATCAGGGCTGACCCAGTAATTTGGTAGAGGAGAAGGGAAGTGCGTGTTTGGGGGCAGATATACACCTATAGGCCTACGTATTTGGCACTTCATAAAGCGTACACACCGTATTTCACACAGTGTACACATACGTACCTCACATTTCACAAAGCGTACACGCCGTACATCAGACAGCGTACACGGCCTATACACGCAGAGGCCCTCACGTCCACGTCCACTTGACACAGAACAATATTGCAATGACGCACGAATTGCCTACCTTTGGTCTCAAAGCCACTAATTGTGGACAATGTATGATACGATTGGGGATTGGGATGTAAACTGAAAAGTGTAATTGAATTAATATTTCCCTTGTGGAGGAAATTTGTGTGTTGATGATTGGAATTCGTGATGCTGTTTGCACTGCATTTTTTTTTTCTCGAAAAAAGTGGAGAGAGAGGGTATCGATACATTGAAACATTCACAGCGGTTAGAAAGAGTAGATACAAAATCATCTTGAACGTAAGGTTACAATAACCCGATGGCCACGATTTATATTAACCATGATTTCACCCTGAATGAATAAAGTTAAACAAATAAATTAATTAATAAAATAACCTTAAAACAAGTTCATTGACCTTTTTGGGAGATAACTGTAGTCTTTGATCCTACAAAAGGCGCCGTGGAGGCTGTATGGTTGTTTTGATTTTTCTGCTTCAGGCGCCATAGCAGTCTATTGAGAATGCTTTATTGAGGTAAAACTTTGAAGTGCAGGCGACAATGCCGTGAAGCCGTTCTTTAAATTATGGTGGATAGGTTTTCAGGACTAAGATTCGAAAACTGAGACTGTACATTCAGCCGAAAGGCCTTCATTAGAGGGGATCTTACATGGCAATTGTGGAATGTGAATTAATCAAAACAAAGTTGGTGGGAAATGTGCAGTCATCTGTTTCACAATATTAATTACAACTCAGCGACGTTATAACGGAATACACCGGAAATGATGGAGATAAATTACAAATAATTCGCCAATGTGTCTTGCTAATGCTGACCAGTGACAGAGCTCATAAAAACTGTAGGACAATTTAGAAATACGTCATTTTTCTTCTTTACCTTATTTAACAGATACCTGTCCTTATCAATTCACATCATCTTACCCGTGCTGTCACGTGACCAAGATAAAGCTCCTCCAAATGTCATTTTTCGTTTATTAACCAATTAACTGCGATTTCTAAGATACAAACAGTTACTTAAAGAAAATATGGCGATCGTGTATTGATTCATATTTCTTTCCACCACAGCCTCTGATCGGGCAGGTGTGATAAAGCAAATATATATTATTACAAACGTACTTTACCAATAGATAAGTAGGCCTACAGCTTCTGCAGTTTATAAATCACATGCCAAATTAGCTATTAACTTTTGTCATGTATATAATTACTTCTAGGATCCTGCGTCTATCTCAGACAGCAATTGTATCTATCTAAAGTACATGAGACGCCACATTTAACACACTGAAATTAAATTATCTTCATTTCTTTGTCCCGGTGTGCCCTATATCGCCATGTTAATGCCTGACTAGCACCTGCCACATGTAGAGTAGGCCTATTCTGTGCGGGTAAATGAGACTTAACATTGTTATTCTCAAAATCATTCAAACAATTTAATCAAAACATATACCCTGAGTGCCAGGGCACTGTAAAGCTAGCTTGCTCACTATAACTTTTCATGTGTTGGCTTAATATATGAAATCGAGATCGAGCTGGCAATAACGAAATCTAGAACCTATAGGGTATCAAAACACGAAATCTGCAATAAAAAAATAAGTAAATAGGCCTAAATAAAAGTTTGTAATTAACAAGGCCCTACTTAAATTCTTAAATTTAGATATTTGAGACATAAGAACATGAAAATTCTATTTTAGAGACTAGAATATGAAAGTAAGATCGCAAACTTCTGGCAATCACCAATATAATATTTTCTAAGATGAAATCATCCAAAATTAAACTGGAAGGTAATAAATGACAGAAATGTATCGTTTTTTTCATTTCTACACAATTTCAAGAATTGCTCATTACTCCTTAAATAGTAGCTTTGCGTGTCTTGTTGTCTTTTTATGTGTGAAAATTGGTGTAAATTAACGGGTGTAAATTAAGTGGAACGTAGACCCTTCTTGACATCACCGTGGAAATCACAGCTCTGCCACCTAGCGGTGTGTTATTAAATTATGTTCCAACTGGAAAAGCACGAAGCACCGAAGGACATTGTGATTGGGAACGGATGATTTTTTACACCAAAAAGTAAATATCACTGGATATTTAGACCTTGGGACCGTCTTCATGGATGAATTAATTAATTAAGCTTCTTTATTTGTATCTGCAAAAATGTAGGCCTCAAAACCAGCCCCAATCTATTTTCCATTCAGATTCAGTTTTCATCAATCTTTTCCCATTTTCGGGATTGTTTATTTATTTATTTATTTATTTATTTTTGGTCAGCTGAAAGCTACGATATTGGATACTATATAAGCCGAGAATAGCCGAGTAAGCGCGATTCATTTTCTGTCCTCCAATCATTAGAGATCGTTTAAAGTCGACTCCTCCAGGCCAGTGTGACTGTGGACTGAGAAAATGCAGTTAGTTTATCGCCGATATTGATCGAAAACATTCCCCAGGTAAGATTGTTTTACAGAATAGATAAGCGCACGGGCTCACATAACCCAATGAAGTGTGAAATTGAGGGACGATAACCTGAAACTCGACCACAGTACTTTGACTCAATCAAGAGCGGATTACGTGCATTGTAGACAAGTGAGGTACAAGAAGTACTATATGTAGTTTATGTGAGGCAGTGAAGCCTTAACTTAAAAGCTACAATTGTAAAATTCTTTGCATTTTGTGCCTCATATTTGCCTAATCTTTGTGACAACCAGGATCGTAGCATATACATATCACATGTCATAGACAGTTCTTGTAATTATAATTAAGTTACTAGCTGTAGACTAAGTTCAGGTAAAAATTCATTTAAAAGGTAAAAATTCATTCATCAAAATCTAAACTGCATTACTTAATAGTGAATTGATATTGTAGGATGTAGAGCGTATTATCGATCATGAAATAATTTGAATCAAAAGCAGAGACAGAAATACATCTCTCTTTTGTGTAGTCCTTATTTGAACTTGAAAACATACATACCTAGTATGGTCACAATAAATTTGATTTGTCTCCATTCTAAACTGAAATTAACATAAAAAAGATAAATTAATAAGTTCCCTTCACATTTCAAATTGTCCTTCTTCCTCTGTGAAGATGGCCCAGGATGCAGTAGAAGTGAGGAATGTCTACAAGAGATATGGATCCAAGAGAAATGGCGTCCAGGCTTTACAGGACTGTTCTCTCACTGTACCACAGGGATGCATGTCAGTATGACAGCAGTTACAGCTCTCTTGAACATCAGACAATTTGTCCTAGTAGTCCTTAGAATAAAAACACTGCAGTAGTTGAAATCTGGGAGTAGATGTGTGGATGTACTAGTAGCTTACCTTGACATGATAGCTGTATTTACTGAGCGTGTGGAAGCCATTCATTTATCTATGTCAGAATAAAGCAATACTTGATTAATTGCTGTGTTATCCCTCACTGATGCCAGTGATTTGTAATCAGGTAAAGAAAGATAAATTTCTTTAACATTTGTTAATCATTCTGTTTTTTAGCTATGGGCTCTTAGGTCCTAGTGGGAGTGGTAAAACCACGCTATTACGAGCTCTAGTTGGCCGTCTGGCGGTGGATGCAGGTCATGTGACAGTTCTAGGTCAAAAGCCGGGGGCCAGAGGTCACGAGGTGCCTGGAAAGCTGATTGGCTACATGCCTCAGGTACTTAAAGAGAATGTCATTTCTGTCTACATAAGTGTGTTGTATAAGAGGGGGTGGGGGGGTAGCCTGTGACTTCTCTGCTACTCCCTCATACAACCATTACTAATGTACTCCCCTTATACAACATATGTGCACAGAAGTCACAAGCTACTCCCATACAATTAACCAATACATATGCAACCCCCTATTAATTCTTGGAAGCTTTGATATTTTGCTTTTAAATATATGTTTCTGAACTCAATTTCATATTAAACTAGATTGAGCACATCTTGCATTTGAATTTTCTGTCCTTTTTTCTTTTCATTTTTTGCCATTCCAGGACACAGCGCTGTTTGAGAAGTTGACCATTGAAGAAACGTTGGCCTACTTTGGAAGGATTCTCGGAATGTCTAGGGAAAATGCTGTGATAAGAACCAATTTCTTGGTAAAATTTCTGGACCTCCCATCTAAAGGGAGACAAATACAAACCCTAAGGTAGTGTGTGGAGATTAAAAAGGTCACACTAAAATTGTTTGACCAAATATAAGAGACACAATAAACAAAAAATAGACAAAAAGAAAAATAAAGAATAAAAATGATAATTAAATTTATTGACTGTTTGACTTATTAAGTGTTTGATGGGTGAATGGAATATCAGTGAAGGATGAAAATAATTGTTTTTTGTTTTGGCTTAAATAAAGATATTAATTAAATGTGAAATTCAATTATTAATTTGCTACATGAATATGAACAATTTTGTAATTTTAGTGGAGGACAGAAAAGAAGAGTATCATTTGCTTGTGCCCTAATTCATGAGCCAAGACTCCTTATTTTAGATGAACCCACTGTTGGAGTAGACCCCCTGCTGAGGCAGAAGTAAGTGTGGTGAGGTTGTGAATTTTTTTCAAATAAAATGTTGGAGAGAAATGCATATAATCTCCTGTTGCAGAGTAATAGATATAACAGTAATGTGGTATTTATCTTCAGGATATGGGAGCACCTGTTAGAAATAGCCAAGACAGGCCACACTACCATCTTGTTGACCACTCATTATATAGAGGAGGCCAGACAGGCTGACATGGTAAGACTCTTGACTTACTGTGGTATATATATATATATATATATATATATATATATATATATATATATATATATATATATATATATATATATATATATATATAGGAGGCCAGGCAGGCTGACATAGTAAAAATCTGGACTTACTCTGCTATATGTATATGTAATATGTTGTCTTACTCTGGTATAAATTTATTCTGATGTAGATAAAAATTAAAACCTAGTTGTTTTAACCAGAACTCTGACAAGCTGCTAATATGCTTAGGTATATATCAGTTGAGACATGAGCACAGATATATACCTTGTAATGTTGTTATAATCTGGTGAGATGTTGGTATATGGAGTGAGACCTGATCACAGATATATACCTTGTAATATTGTTATAATCCAGTGAGATGTTGGTATATGGAGTGAGATGTGAGCACAGATATATACCTTGTAATATTGTTATAATCCAGTGAGATGTTGGTATATGGAGTGAGATGTGATCACAGATATATACCTTGTAATGTTGTTATAATCTGGTGAGATGTTGGTATATGGAGTGAGACCTGATCACATATATATACCTTGTAATATTGTTATAATCCAGTGAGATGTTGGTATATG
>NW_019775382.1:178370-223805 GCF_001039355.2 Lingula anatina | reverse complement strand
TATATATATATATATATATATATATATATATATATATATATATATATATATATATATATATACACACCTTGTAATATTGTTATAATCCAGTGAGATGTTGGTATATGGAGTGAGATGTGATCACAGATATATACCTAGTATTAATAGGCCCAGTGGCTGGTAGACTTGTAGTGATGAAGTACCTTTAAACTGCCCATATTGCTATTTGTTAAAGTATATAAAGATATCAGTTATAGTGATAGCTGTGTTCCAGGTGGGATTGATGCGACAGAGAAAACTTTTGGCTGAATCCAGTCCTGAACATCTTCTCATTACACACAGAATGGAGGTCAGTATAAGGACACAAGGCACTGGGAGTTGACCATTAGATTTTGGTTTGATCTTGTAAAATGGATGTCTCAAAGTAGAGCAATTGTTTAACTGGTGGAAACAGTTGTTTAATAATGTTTTCCTTTATCTGTAGATTTAATCTTTGGACTAGTTCATTTTCAAATTGGCCCATGCTGTTCTGAGTGACCAGAGGGTTGACCAAACAGGCTATATATAGTTCCTAGTTAAACAAGCTAAAACCAACAACAAGGTTCTCGTTTTGTAAAGTTTGTATTTTGTTGCTGTTCTAGACTCTGAAAGGTGTGTTTCTGTTGTTGTTCTAGACTCTGGAAGATGTGTTTCTCAAGCTTTGCCAGCAAGACAGCACTCTGGCAGATACTTCAGAACCTGGTGTTACTACAGATGGCTTACTGCTGAACACCACAGACAACACTGTGGACACTGAGGACAGCTTGGTCTTTCAGGTAACTGACCAGTATAACTGGGCAACACACTAGGGCATTTTAGTTTTATTTCATTTTCAGTAGATTTGAATGTAAAATCTCATGTTGTATTCAAGTTATATTCCTGCAGAGTTTATTTTTATCTCTTGACACTGGTTTGACTTTACTTATCAAATATATTTACAGAAGTTTGCTAAGAAAATGGTTTTGTTTGAGAGTCATGTGGACAGTAGACAAATGTGCTTGCTGGTTCGACTAGAGTTATGTTGTTAGATTACAAAAATTCTGATGACTTAATCTTCAACACTTCGGTCTGTGTTCAGGGTGCTGAGACCAGTGCGTACAGTATAGAATTCCGTCACCATGGAGACAGAAGCCAGCTGTTGGAGGATAGCCAGCGTAGTTCAACTTCCAAACATTATAGACATTTACAGCCTGGCGAATTCTCCACCAATACACATTCCACTGGTAGGTACAGTATAACTGATATCATAACATTTACAAGTGAATTCTCCACTAATACACATTCCATTTATTAGCCTTTTATGTACACATACACATAATCCAGTGGGTACACACATGCATGCACACACACACACATGCATGCACACACACACACACATGCATGCACACACACACATGCATGCACACACACACATGCATGCACACACACATTCAGGGGCAGATCCAGAATTATTTGAAGGGGGGGGGGGTTCGGAACTACAGGCTTCTGATGCAAAGCTGACTGAAAAATTTTTGGTGTAGTGGAGAGCAAACAGTGCCCTTTGGTACGGTTTAGAACTGTGATTTAGCTAATCAAAATTCTAATTTCAAGAGGGGGATATTGGTGTGATATATTTTTCAGAAACAGAAGGGGGGATCAAGACCTGACCCCCTCCCCTCTAAATCCACCACTGCACATGTACATGCACATGGAAGTATAAAAATATTCACACTTCCAGACCTAGAGCACAGCATTAAGTGTTGTACCAGGTGCTGGTCCTGGTTTTCTCTTCCTAAACCTACCAACATCTTAGCCCTGGTGATCAAGAACCTGATTATCATGAGCAGAAACCTTGGGTGAGTCCGGGAAGACATCGTCTTCAGATTGACCTTTTGCTTGTCTAAAACAAGACAATTTTAGGAATGAAGTAATTTTTCTTTAGTCAACAGCTTAATATTGACATAGTTTTTACGTCCAATATTTTGATGTCTAGCATAAGATCTTCATCAAGAAATGAGGCTGTCCAGGTGAATAGCCTCTATTCAGGAATTATACCATTTTAGACTATTTTAGCAATCCTCCTTCACATCACTACTGTTATAAATGTGTCTTTCCAGGTTTCTATTCTTTGAGTTCATGCTACCTTCCATCCAGATCATTCTGTTCTGTCTGTGTATTGGTCCAGAGCCACGTGACCTCACGGTTGCCATAGTGAACCAAGACCAAGGCATGCTGGGAATGAACTGTGGGGCTATGGTCATCAATCACTTGAGTAATGAGACGTTTGCAAAGGTAGCTGATTCAGAAATAATAACATGTCAAATAGTGATAATGTCAGAAAATTATTGGCGTTTGTTGTGTTGTCAAAGCTTTATGGTGAAATGTTTGAATTTGTTTTTAGGTGGTTATCAGTAAGATATCTGACAATCAAGATTTTAATACTGTAAATAACAGTAAAAAACAAAATTAATGGCAGAGCACGCTGACTTTACATTTTTCTAACATCATTGTAGCATTATAACTAAATTCTGTGTCTTCTCTCCTCAGGTCAATTATAGTGATCTTACCTCTGCTCTGAACACTGTCAAGCAAGGAGACGCCTGGGGGGCAGTGTTTGTTGGCAAGAATTTCACTCAGGATCTTTTTCTTAGGTAATTGTTATAGTTTGCCAATGTTATGATGGTCTGAGTTGACGTATGTAATGTGTGTGTATCACATTGAAAAACAGGCTGTACATAAAGATGGGGTTAAATTGGCCATAGTAAAATGAAGACATTAGCACTTTGTTTCCCATGAAAAATGTAAAATAAACATTCTTATGTCTTGTTTTTCCAGAGTTAGTAATACCAGCAGTGTGGACAACAAAACAATAGATGGCAGCAGTGTCAAACTCTATCTGGATATGACAAGTAAGAGAGAATTTGGGGATATTGACAGTTAAAACTGCAAATAACGCTGCATATTTATAATTATATGTAGCATTTTTTACAGAATAAAGAAATATATTGAATCACCTGCCTGATGTTTGTCAGCTAAATGTTGAGGTGAAGTAGATGGTGGATTAAACACATTTTTTTGGTGTTTTCTATGAATGTCATATATACTAGTATTGTGTGTTTAGACCAGCAGATAGCCCTGTCTATCCAACAGGAGATCATGACAGGGTTCCAGGCGTTCACCACCGACATGTTGAGGAGTTTGGGACTTAATGTTCACGCAGCAGACTTACCAGTGAAGGTTAGTTTTTGAGAGAGAGAGAGAGAGAGAGAGAGAGAGAGAGAGAGAGAGAGAGAGAGAGAGAGAGGGGGGAGGAAGAGAGAGGAGTTAAGATAGAGAGTAGAGAGTTTGGATGAAAGGGAGGGAGAGTAAGGGAAAGGGTGAAAAAGATACAGAGAGAGGAACAGAGAGAGAGAGAGAGAGAGAGAGAGAGAGAGATGAATGGGAAAGAGGTGAATGGAGAGAGGGGGAGGGGCATGGTAGAGTGTGTGCCTGTGAATGGGAGAGAGACAGAGAGAAAGTTTGAGATGGGGTTATGTGAGAGTTCTTTTATGTGTGTGCTAAAAATAGTCTGATGAAGGAAATATGGTCAGTTTGAACAGTCATATATATTTCCAGTTGGAAGAGCCAGTTTATGGTGACAGGAAGCCCTCCTTTACCAACTTCATGGCCCCTGGGATAATCATCAGGTAGCAGCTTTAATAGTTTAGAATAGAAGTATAGATATGGAGGTTTATTTATATGTCTAAATCTTCATTTGTTTATTGGTACAAGATATGTATGTTAATAATCCTCATTACTTTTCTACTTATTATTTTATTATAATTATTATTGAGAGGCAGATAATTTAATGTTAAAAAGTTTCAAAGTATAGTTATCATAAATTTAAGTGGCTCTTCTCTAAATGTGTCTCATCTAACACACTAACACAATGTCACACCCAGCTGCTGTTATAGTGATAATACTTTTCCAGTATTACATTCTTCATGGCCTGTGATCTCATCTAACACACTAACACAATGTCACACCCAGCTGCTGTTATAGTGATCTCATTTTTCCAGTATTACATTCTTCATGGCCTGTGGACTCACAGCTTTGGCATTTGTACTGGAAAGGAAGGAAGGACTGTTGGACAGGAGTCTGACAACAGGTATGCTCATTTTTGTTTGTATGTGTGTGTGTGTGTGTGTGCGTGTGTGTGTGTGTTTGTGGGTGCCTGTTAACTCACTTATGCAGGAATTTATATTTAGGAAGCCTGTTGATTATTTTAAAGTTGTTACTATTATTTCTAAAACATACTATAACTTCTGCCTTGCCACAATTTATCACAAATAGATATCACTTATAAATGGCTGTTTCAGTTGTAATATTTTATTGCCTGCTCTTTATGTGAATTAAAAAGTAAATGTAGCAGAGATCATGCTGTCCCTGTCCACCAGCACACTCAGTGTCATGTTCTCTGTCTTCCACTGTCAGGAGTCAATGTGATGGAAGTGATGGTGGCTCATGTANGAGCACATTGNGAAGCTTTTAAAACTGCCTTTCTGTATTACTGTGCTGCATTACATTTTTGTATAAAGAATAATGGAAACATTTACACCATGTGAAGGAAAAAAAATACCATTCATAAAGAGAACTTTCTAAGAGAGTTACATGGGCTGCTCTTATTTAATCATTTCTCAAAAACATATGAACCAATAATTTAATAACTTGAGACACAGCAGTAAGACTCCCCAACCCCACATTCCTTCATTTATTCTGGTATTTTTCAGTAACTCAGTGCTTTCCTCCTTCAGGTTTTCATCTAAATTCAGCCCCCCATTCATTCATTCTGTATGTATTTAGTGGCAAATTTCCTACTATAAAATGTGCATTTCTGAACTAGCCACTTGACCGCCCTCAGGTTGATTCCGGTCCACTGTCTACTCCCTCCCACAGCTGCCCTCAGGTTCATTCCAGTCCACTGTCTACTCCCTCCCATAGCCGCCCTCAGGTTGATTCCAGTCCACTGTCTACTACCTCCCACAGCCGCCCTCAGGTTGATTCCAGTCCACTGTCTACTCCCTCCCACAGCCGCCCTCAGGTTGATTCCAGTCCACTGTCTACTCCCTCCCACAGCCGCCCTCAGGTTGATTCCAGTCCACTGTCTACTCCCTCCCACAGCCGCCCTCAGGTTGATTCCAGTCCACTGTCTACTCCCTCCCACAGCCGCCCTCAGGTTGATTCCAGTCCACTGTCTACTCCCTCCCACAGCCGCCCTCAGGTTGATTCCAGTCCACTGTCTACTCCCTCCCACAGCCGCCCTCAGGTTGATTCCAGTCCACTGTCTACTCCCTCCCACAGCCGCCCTCAGGTTGATTCCAGTCCACTGTCTACTCCCTCCCACAGCCGCCCTCAGGTTGATTCCAGTCCACTGTCTACTCCCTCCCACAGCCGCCCTCAGGTTGATTCCAGTCCACTGTCTACTCCCTCCCACAGCCGCCTTCAGGTTGATTCCAGTCCACTGTCTACTCCCTCCCACAGCCACCCTCAGATGTGCCAGACCCTCCAACCCCCCCTGTAATCAACTTATTTTTAAAATTATCATTTCAGTATTTATCATAATATGACTTTTTTCTTTTTTTTTCTCAATAATGAATATACATTTATTAGTTAATTGGTTACATTTTAGATTTATCATAAGATGAGGACATATACTTATAGCGATTTGCCATCTCCACATACAGTATACATACTATTTATAATTCTCATAAACTAATAAATGTATTTAAAAAATTCCCTGGTTGTAATTTCAGGCTGGGATATCACCTACATGGAGGTATGGCGCGGGTTTCTGGTGGCTATAGGTTGGGGATGGGGACTCTGCGCCATAGCAGCCATCATCATCAAAATCAAAAAGTGGTGAACTTCATGAAGAACATTTAACATTGCAGATGAAATCTCTACAAAACTTCTTAATTAGAGCATAATAGATCACACACACGCAATGGGTCAGCTTGCGAAACTTGTTGCTGTTATCAATACTTACTGAAGTAAAACATTCATTGCTTGGTATGTTAAGATAAGTTAAAAATGGCAAACTAATAAATAACGGAAAACTACTGTTCATCATGAAATTGACTCTGCTTCTTATGCTGAAAGCTTTCTGGAGTTATTATTTACTTTTTTGGCATATATCATGTAAAAGGGGGATGGGGGCGTGTGTGTTCTTGCTTGAGATATAGGTTGGTATGTGGTCCACATTAATGTCACAGTTTTTATTTCCCGATTTTAGTTGGTATGATAATCAAGTACTGGTATTTATTATTACTTAATATTATCAGATATGATATTTAAAGTCAAATTTTTTTGAAAAAAATCTCATCATGGGTGAAGTGCAATTAATGAAATGTAAACCAAATAATGAAACACATTTGGAAATTGCATCATTGTGTGGATAAACATTTGAACTATGTACAAAGAGTACAATTTGGGCATATTTGCCAGCTGGAGAGAATATTGTGTGGCTGTTTAGTACAAATACAGACTTATTTATAAGTGCAGACATTCACTGTACACCTACATGCATATACAATGTATTTACAAATACAGCGCAGCATGTTAATTGTGATCGTGATTTTTTTGTAGGATTTCACTATCAGTATTAATGAATGGTACTCTACACTAAAAAATCTACATACTGGTAATGTATTTATACTTAAGGTTACTTTCAGAAGTACTGTATGTATGTTTTTTAGTTCTAGCCTCATGTGTCTAGTTTATTGTGTGTATTACTGGAAGTTGATACCAGTTACTTGTGTGTCTACAGTTTATTATGTGTAGTACTGGAAGTTAATACTGCATGCCACCTTGTGTGTCTACAGTTTATTATGTAAAGTACTAGGATTATATCTGATCCGCAGTAGAACATGAAGTCACAGACCTTTCAACAGACTTAAGTAAAATAATGCACACGACAGCATACATATAGTCTGACTTGACTTAAACTCAGTCTCTAGATTTACTCAGACATGCTTGATAATGAAGTAAATCGTGATAATATTTTGGCAGCTAGTCCTGTATACTCTGTATATAACCCAGTGACAGGGGGGCTGTAGCGATTGTCCGAAGGTTCAATAGTCCGAAGGTTCATTGGTCTGAATGTTCACTATAGAACCTTCGGACCAATGAACCCTTGATTAAAAAATCGATAAAAATGTTACCACTTTTCGGACCAATGAACCTTCGGACTATCGAGACGCCCGGGGGAAAGGGGGAAAGTTTATTTGTTCTTATAATGCAGTATTGTTGTAAGCTTTTTAGTTGGTGACAAAAAGCAAAACGTGATTGTGTACAATGCAATTTTTTTAAACAAATAAATTTAATTGTATCAAATATTAACGACATTAACATGAGTAAGAGTTTGTGGAGTCTCGTCCTAAAACGCAGCACATTACCGGTAAAATGACCAGTCGTGTCCAGCAGCTTTAAAAGGGGAGGAGGAGTCTACGAATATATATTTATTTAATAATAGGATCTAGGAAGTACTGAAGTTCGTCAATGCCTACCGAGCCAGGCTGAAGTCAAGAAGGGGTCAAAATGCTACTAGTAGTCTAGGAAGGAATTAAGGCAACCTTTATTTTACAATCTTATATACTTAAAAAGCATTTTAACCTAGATCTACGCGGAGATCCGCAACTTTGGTGTAACTATGAAAATCGTTCCACTGATATTTTTATGTAGTCAGCAGGGTCACTAACGCTACAAACAATGGTTCAAAACGACTAACAGTAACATGTACTGTATATAATCTGCACACAATCCAAAGTCGAACCTAAAACGTAACAATGGCCAATTAATGCGCGTAAAAGTTTCCGAGAGCCGAAACCTGATTAAATAATATCAGATTTAATCTACGATCTTTGTTATAAGGGATTTCATACACAACCTTCAGCGGCATTTTCTTTGCCTTTCATATATAATGTTTCGCGCTCAACCTTAGGAACTAGTCAGGCACTGATGGTCACCAGGTGGCAGTAGTGTTCAGGAAAGCCTATTTCCCGCCTAAAAATGTGTTAAGACCAACACACTGAGTGATGTTTTTTTATTTGGACAATAATAGTGAGTATTGGAATTGGAGATTTTAATGTTATAATGAAGTAAACATTTTGATGTAAGTATTTACTGCCTAGTATTATAAAAGCAACTTTCAAATTTCAACGCCCCCGTGGCCTAATGGATAAGGCGTCGGTCTCCTAAACCGAAGATTGCGGGTTCGAGTCCCGCCGGGGGTAGGTGAATTCTCTTTTTTTCCTTGCCCCAACGTCAAATTAAGTGTTCTCTATTTAACTTGCAATTTGCCGTCAAAGAAAAAAAAAAATCGATTGAGTTGGACATTGGTAATAAAAATTATAACTGGGTAAACAAATAGGATAGTGAGAAGCGCTACTTTGTCGTAGATTGAAAGTGTAAAGAAACCACCGAAAAGCAAAAAAAAAAAAAAATAATAAAAATAAAAAAAATAAAAATAAAAAAAATAAAATCCAGCTTGGATCAACTTGGTGTTAGTGTTATGATTTTATTCCAGTAGCAAGGACGGATCCAGGATGCGAAGCCGACACTCAGCAATCAGAGATTGAAGCAGGGGTAAAGTTTTCACGAGAAGCCTGGTAGCTTAACAGTGAAAGGTGTTGTTCGTTTGCTAGCTTTCAGTACCTCGCTAAATATTGCATACTGGGCTGTATCCTCCTCAGCGAGGTGAGAGTGTCAACTCCCTGGCTCTATCAGAACAAAAAAAAAAAAAAAAAAAAAGAAAAATGACCACGCGACAAATTGTAAACCGCGCTGAGCATGTGTAGTGCGATGCCCCGGTATAAAGGAAGCTAAATGACAAGAAAGATTGGTTCAGAAGGGGTGTAAAGGAATCCATATATGAGCGGAGAGAGCAGTCGAGCCTTAACAAACAGGATGTTGATGAAGTTTACCTGTACAGGGCATGGGGAGGGGGAGGGGGGAGAGGGGGGNGTAGCTTTTAAAACTGCCTTTCTGTATTACCGTGCTGCATTACATATTTGTATAAAGAATAATGGAAACATTTACACCATGTGAAGGAAAAAAATACCATTCATAAAGAGAACTTTCTAAGAGAGTTACATGGGCTGCTCTTATTTAATCATTTCTCAAAAACATATGAACCAATAATTTTATAACTTGAGACACAGCAGTAAGACTCCCCACCCCCACATTCCTTCATTCATTCTGGTATTTTTCAGTAACTCAGTGCTTTCCTCCTTCAGGTTTTCATCTAAATTTAGCCCCCATTCATTCCTTCTGTATGTATTTAGTGGCAAATTTCCTACTATAAAATGTGCATTTCTGAACTAGCCACTCCACTGCCCTCAGGTTGATTCTCGCCCACTCACAGCCACCCTTAGATGTGCCAGGTACTCCAACCCCCCTGTTATCAACTTATTTTTAAAATTATCATTTCAGTATTTATCATAATATGACTTTTTTCTTTTTTTTTTCTCTATAATGAATATACATTTATTAGTTAATTGGTTTTATTTTAAATTTATCATAAGATGAGCATATAATGCTTAAAGAAATTTGCCATCTCCACATATAGTATGTATACTATTTATAATTCTCATAAACTAATAAATGTGTTTTAAAAAATTCCCCGTTGGCAATTTCAGGCTGGGATATCACCTACATGGAGGTATGGCGTGGGTTTCTGGTGGCTATAGGCTGGGGATGGGGACTCTGCGCCATAGCAGCCATCATTATCAAAATCAAAAAGTGGTGAACTTCATAAAGAACATTTAACATTGCAGATGAAATCTCTAGAAAACTTTTTAATTAGAGCATAATAGGTCACATACATAATGGGTGGGTTTGCTGATTATGTCACTGTTATCAATACTTACTGAAGTAAAACATTCATTGCTTGGTATGTTAAAATAAGTTAAAAATGGCAAACTAATAAATAATGGAAAACTAGTGTTCATCATGAAATTGGCTCTGCTTCTTATGCTGAAAGCTTTCTGGAGTTATCATTATTTACTTTGTTGGCATATATCATGTAAAAGGGGGAGGGGGGCGTGTGTGTTCTTGCTTGAGATATAGGTTGGTATGTGGTCTATATTACTGTCACAGTTTTTACTTCCTGATTTTAGTTGGTATGATAATCAAGTACTGGTATTTATTATTACTTAATATTATCAGATATGATATTTTAAGTTCAATTTTTTTGAAAAAAATCTCATCATGGGTGAAGTGCAATTAATGAAATGTAAACCAAATAATGAAACACATTTGGAACTTGCATCATTGTGTGGATAAACATTTGAACTATGTACAAAGAGTACAATTTATAAGTGCAGATATTCACTGTACACCTACATGCATATACAATGTATTTACAAATACAGCGCAGCATGTTCATATTGTGATCGTGATTTTTTGTAGGATTTCAGTATCAGTATTAATGAATGGTACTCTAGACAAAAAAAATCTACATACTGGTAATGTATTTATACTTCAATTTACTTTCAGAAGTACTGTATGTATGTTTTTTAGTTTTAGCCTCATGTGTCTAGTTTATTGTGTGTAGAACTGGAAGTGAATACCAGTTACTTGTTTGTCTACAGTTTATTATGTGAAGTACTCTAGGATTGTACTTGGATCTGCAGTAGAACACGTAGTCACGTATTCAACAGACTTAAGTTCAAATAATGCTCTGACTTCACTTAGACTCAGTCTCTAGATTTACTCAGACATGCTTGATAATGAAGTAAATTGTGATAATATTTTGGCAGCTAGTCCTGTATACCCTGTAACCCAGTGACAGGGGAAAAGTTTATTTGTTCTTATAATGCACTATTGTTGTACGCTTTTTAGTTGGTGACAAAAAGCAAAACGTGATTGTGTACAATGCAATTTTTTAAACAAATAAATTTAATTGCATCAAATATTAACGACATTAACATGAGTAAGAGTTTGTGGAGTCTCGTCTTAAAACGCAGCACATTACCGGTAAAATGACCAGTCATGCCAGTAGTGTCCAGCAGCTTTAAAAGGGGAGGAGGGGTCTACGAATATATATTTATTTAATAATAGGATCTAGGAAGTACTGAATTTCGTCAATGCCTACCGAGCCAGGCTGAAGTCAAGAAGGGGTCAAAATGCTACAGTCTAGGAAGGAATTAAAGCAACCTTTATTTCACAATCTTATATACTTAAAAAGCATTTTAACCTAGATCTACGCGGAGATCCGCAACTTTGGTGTAACTATGAAAATCGTTCCACTGATATTTTTATGTAGTCAGCAGGGTCACTAACGCTACAAACAAGGATTCAAAAAGAACTGTACACTGTATGTTGGAATAATCTGCACACAATCCAAAGTCGAACCTGAAACGTAACAATGGCCAATGCGCGTACAAGTTTCCGAGAGCCGAAACCTGATTATATAATATCATATTTAATCTACGATCTTTGTTATAATGGATTTCATACACAACCTTCAGCGGCATTTTCTTTGCCTTTCATAAATATTGCTTCGCGCTCAACCTTAGGAACTAGTCAGGCACTGATGGTCACCAGGTGGCAGTAGTGTTCAGGAAAGCCTATTTCCCGCCTAAAAATGTGTTAAGACCAATAAACTGAGTAATGCTTAAAAATAAAGTGATGTTTTTTATTTGGATAATAATAATAAGCATTGGAATTGGAGAGTTTAATGTAATAATGTAATGAACATTTTGATGTAGGAATTTACTGACTAGTATTATAAAAGCAGTCAACAAACTTCAACGCCCCCGTGGCCTAATGGATAAGGCGTCGGTCTCCTAAACCGAAGATTGCGGGTTCGAGTCCCGCCGGGGGTAGGTGTTCCAATTTTTTTTCCTGAACCAACGTCAAATTTTAGTGTTGTCTATTTATATTGCAATTTGCCGTCAAAGAAGAAAAAAAATCAATTGATTTTGACATGGGTGAAAAAAATTATAACTGTACAAAGAATAGGATAGTGAAAAGCGCTACTCTGCCGTAGGTTGAAAGTGTAAAGAACAAACCACCGAAAAGGAAAAAAAATCCAACTTGGATCAACTTGGTATATATAAAGGCCCAGTCACACTGCGCTTACGACCTTTTTGCAACCTTTTTGCAACCACAAAATCTGGCGGTCGCTTGCGATCACTTTGCAAGCTAATGAAGAAGCTATGGTCAATTTTGATCGGCAAGCAGTCGCAAACCGGTTGACACAAGGTTGCAGTATGGTATCTGCAACCTCTTATAGACCATCTTCAAGTTATAGGCTACCAGTCGCACACTGTTTGCCGAGCGATAAACAACCTGTCTGCAACCACTTGGTGACCGAAAACTGGTTGCAGGACTGTAGCAATCGCTTGTCAACTGGTAGCAGCAAGGTCGCACAGGATATACATGAATATACTTGTGACAATAGCTGCTTTCCCATAAATTCCCCTCTCAAAATACAAAAAATGCTCTAGTAGAACGACTCCTTTTTAAAAAGAGGGGACTGCTATAATAATTGACTTTGCTTACCTAAGAAGTAAAAAGAGAAAAAACTCGAAAATAAAAACATAAACTTGCATACGTTTAAATCCTTATTAATCTCATAATACTCTTTAATATTTTCTTGGTCAAATACTTGGTCTCTTTGAGGTCGCAAGGCCTGTGCAGTTACGGTCACACTGAACAAAAAAACCTCTTTGCGACTTGCAACTGTCACCGGTTGCAAAAAGGTCGGCAAAAAGTGGTTTCCAAAAGAACGCTGGTTTAATAACTGGTCGCGCCGGTTTACGGTGCAGCACCGATAACCTCCTGGCGACCGAAAAACCTACTTGTGGTATCCAAGCGGTTGCTAACAGGTCGCCGACTGCTTTGCAACTGATTTGCAACCGAATGTGTGGTTTTCCCTTGTCTTTTTAACCCTAGGCGTTTGCCACTTACAATACAACGTAATTAAATCGTAACAAGTCATGCGCATCGTGTACTTTTTACACTCTCATCCTTGTAGTGAGGATACCAAGCACTGGGAAGATGTTAAATTGTTTGTGTTGAAACTATTTTTATTAAAGTCTATTGGTCACATTTTACGATTTGTTCAATTATTTGTGGATAATTTTGATTGTTAAAATTATTATATTAAATAGCAGTTTTACATTGCTGATTAAATTGTTTTTATTTTCCGTTTTCTCTGCATTCGTGTATTTGTTTCATTGTTTACTCTGATAATATGGCTTCGCAAATTTTAAATAACGTACAGCGATATATAATTGAGGTTTTCGGCATTTTACCTATGATTTTCGCAAAATGATAAAATAAATAAACGTAGCGTCAAAAAATCGTACATTGCTTTTAGCATCACTTTTTTTTTTTGGTTTCGTACAAGTGTGAAATACCTGGTATGTGAAAGCCTTGGCAATTGATATTAGATATTGCCAACAAATGCATTTTATGTTTTCTTTTTCTAAAATATTATAATTCATGACCTTGGTATTTAGAAGGTTTACATAACTAATTATGAAAAAAGTCTTTGCCCAAATAGACCACCATCCTACGCCTATTTTATTGCAGTCGCTTGCAACCTTCCTGCGACATATTTTCGAACGCCTGCGATCGGTAAAAAACCTGTAAGCGACCAAGAGACTAAAGACCGTCAATCGACCATGCAGTTACAACTGCAACCTTCTAGCGACCTGCTGCCGACTACTTGCGACTGGTAAAAAACTTGTAAGCGACCAGTCGCCTAAATACTGTCAATCGACCGTGCAGTTGCAAATGGCATTATACTGGTTATAGCAACCTACTGACAACCAAGAAAAGACCGATAGGCAACCTTTAGGATACCGATAATTTTCATCTTTAGTCGCACTGGTTGTCGGTGCACAAAAAACGGCTTTCACGTGTCAACGATCGCAGGCGACCTGTTACCATATGCGACCACTTTAAAACCTACGGCAACCTCCTTGCGACTGAGGTTGCCAAGAGGTTGCCAAAAGGTTGCAAGCGCAGTGTGACCCAGGCTTAAGAGGCAAAATCCGCCACTGAGTAAACTCCATTCTCTGTGACTTTATCGATAGCCTTGTGATCAGTGTCCTTCTCCGGAGCGGGAAAGTGTGAGTGTGCCCCCGTCCTGTACCTACAGTACCTGTTGTTTCCCCGCTTGGCACTCAGTAATTAGAGATTGACGCAGAGGTAAAGTTTACACGAGAAGCCTGATAGCTTAGCAGAGACAGATATTGTTCGTTTGCTAGCTTTCAGTGTCTCGCTAATATTGCATGCAAGGCTTTATCCTCCCCAGAGAGGTGAGAGCGTTAACACCCTGTCTCTATCAGCAAAAAAAAAAAAAAAAAAAAAAAAAAAAAAAAAAAAAAAAAAAAAAAAAAAAAAAAAAAAAACGCTACCAATTGTTAACCGCGCTGAGCAAGTGTAGGACGGTGCCCCGGCATATATATAGGAAGGTAAATGAACTTTTTAAAAACGTTTTCATTGTAAAATTAAATGTTACCTTCTTGGACAAGAAATATTGGTTCAGAAGGGGTGGAAAGTAATCCATATATGAGCGGAGAGAGCCGCCGAGCCTTAACAAACAGGAGGTAAATGAATTTGACCTGTACAGGGCATGGGGAGGGGGAGAGAGGGGAGGGGAGGGGGGATTAAAGGAATAAGTAACAAGGCCCAGAAAAGATCAGAAAAGGGCGCTTGTATTTTCAACAGACCGGCTGAAATCACCGAGAGGTAGACGCAGCGCACGTCGTCAACCAGACCAAAACTTTAAGACCAGGATTAGTATTAGATTTGAAATTAAAGGTACTTTATACAAGCAGCTTTTTGTTTCTCGTTGCCGCACACGTCAATTGAAACTTAGCCCACCATTCCTTTTCCACTGGTTTTGGTTGAAGACGTCGAGTGGGTTTTAGCGCAGCGGAGACCGGCAAAAAACCTGTATGTCGACCGGGACGCTAAAACCTCGGGGACTGGTAGACATACCAATAGGGACGTGAATGGTTACTTCTGGATTTTAAAGTAAAATGAAGTACAGTTCGAGTATACTGCACGCTACATGCCTTCCAGTGCGGGTTACATAAGATGCCTGGTCATTTTTGGACCCGGCACAGATAAAATTGCAAACGTAAACTTTAGGTAACTTTAATTCTCCCAGCGGAACTATAGGCACCTTGGTCCGTTTACTTGATCTGTATTACGATGTCTCTTACATTCACAACGGTATCCAATCAAACATGAAGTAAAAAATCAAGCTCACTATAATTAACATTTGATAAATATCCTTTATTTTATGGAAAATGATACGTAGAATATCGAGAAAAATACATCTTTACAGCACGATGACTCTGAAAACTCAATAACCAGTTTAATTTTCAGAACAAAGCGTCATCATGGCATAAGCATTTACAGCTAAGTGTTTCGGCGAAATGGAAATAAGTTTTATACTTTACTATGTAATCCATACATTTATAATGTTTTTATGTATAAAACTTTCTGCATAAGATTTATTTAAAATATGAAATAAATCAAATCAAATGAAATCAAAACGTCAGTGATCCAATGTTGACCTATTGCCACATGGGCCATTAATAAGTGGCATAAATGACAATGTACAATGATGTTGTCACTATTTCCAGAGCAGTGTTCCACTTCTATAACAGTGTCCCGTATGTTGTGCAGCAGTAGACAGAGTGACTGTATATAAGGCCCCCTTTACACTGGACGGCGTCCTTTCTGCGTCCAGCAGTACGGCCCCATTTGAGAGTTAAAAAATTATAATACTTTACGTGCCGACAACTGGCCGATCATTGAGCATTCATTCTGATACAAAACCAATGCTCCTGCCTCCTTATTAAGACCACAGCGATGCCAAATTTCATGGTCGCAGAAAGGACGCCGTCCAGTGTAAAGGGGGTATTAGTGAGGCTCATTCCTCAATGATTTCCAAGTGCACGAATAAACTTGCCATAGGAATATGGTCCCCGTGTTTTGTGAGGAGTTCAACGTGTCGGTAACCTAGAATAACGATAAAGAGAATGTATTTATCTTGCATTTGAATAAAAGTAGCTCCGAAATACATACTTCGGCCTGACAGATTTCAAAATGAATACTAATAAGGTTAATAAGGTAAAATATATATTTTGGAATAACGACGATTAAGATGGAGGTGAAAGGATTTTGGATGATGAAAGAGTTAAAACATTTTACGTACAGTTTGAAATATGACCTTTTGAAAATTCAAACACGAACACGCTTCATTCCACGCAGACACCCGTAACAGCTTCAACACAGCGTTTACACAATGTTCATGTGGACGTGAATGTTAACCGAAACTTACCGGGTTGCATACTTGTGACGGGAAATGCATTATATCCAATGAATTCGTCTCCTGATCGCTTGTCCTTATCACGAATTGTAAACATAATGACAGCCAGATCAGGGCATCTTATTTTGAATTCGGCCTTGTGTTTCCAGATTGGATTCAGACCTGCAAGAGATAACAGAAATAGCTACAAGCAATGCAATAGCTGTGTAAGCCGTTATATAGTATGTATAACGAAATGACACGTCATTACACTAGATCAATTTCCAGGATTTTCACAGTTTGCCTTTATTTTTTGAAAAAATATCTTGTCCACTTCTTTAAATATTTTACCGTATCTGTGCGTTTTTATTTCCATTTCGTTATCTTATGAATTGGACTAATAGCGCTTTCAAATTTAATACTGATGTTGTTCCAAACAAGTCAACTGCGAGACGCTATGACATCCTCTACTTCGTTCGTCCACACGTCACCTTACCGTTATTACTGACGTAGTTGGTGGTCTCCGCCTGACAGTCGCTGGGAATGCCCTTAACGGAGACCTTAACGTAGGGGTCAATGATCTCACTTTTCTCGCTGGCACTCTGAGGCTTGGGCAGCTGCTGTGCACTGAGAACTGTGACAACGTACTTCAGGGGGACACAGAACTTTGTGAGATCGTTCGAGTTGGGGTCGAAGATTGTGTTTTCTGGAAACCAAAACGCACATAAAATATTTACTCCGAGAATAGTGAGAGATTGTAAAGCGCTTTGAAGGAGGATGCAATTTGCCTAAAGCGGCGACTGCGAATCCTTCTGTAATTTTCCATGCCATTTGTCTTAAAGCACACTAATAATTAATTTTTGTATGAAAATACAAACATAAATTCTCTGTATTATTGTCTGATAGGGAATGGAAGCCAGGATGTGCATAGTTATCTCACCTTTCTGCATATAGGTCGGCTTTAAAATGTACCCACACCCGCCATTATCCTGGAACTTGCCCAGGTAGAGACGCATGGGGTAGGCACCTGTCGTCTGGAAGTTCAGCGCAACTGGAAGGCAAAGAAGAATTAAAACACTTATGAGTTCTATCTCATAGCTGATGGCAGTCAAGGTCACAGCACGTGTTCAGTGTAAAAACGCCCTTTCTACAAGGTATTTATTCAACATAATCGGATGACAAATACCTTTCTTCCTTCCGTAAAACTAAACGACGTGCTTTTAGTAACTGACAGATGCTACTGACCTATCTGAGCCCCGACAGTCCAGAATGGGTGTGGCTTATAGTTGCTAGAGTCAATTCTCCCGCCCTTCGGGTACGTTCTGACCAATTGGAATGCGCAATGCCGTGTAAATGACAGGGCGTCGTCGTCTACAAGGCCCAACCCTTTCACTTCTGCTATAGAAGACATCTCGTAGAACTTATCTATAAAATAAGCATCACGGGGTTTGATTAAACAGAATAACTAGTAATATTAATATTTATCTCCTTTATTCAAAACTTGAGGCTTAATTTATGGAAAAAATATTAAAAGACTCATATGTGATCATTTCCCCTTGTAAAAGTATTTCTGAATTAATTTTTGGGGTAGAAACATCGCAGGCGAACCATTCATACGCAATAGTCATTGTGTTTTGCTTACAATTTTTCCTGGAATGTTCAAAGCTCTTCATCGATACTCCTTTCAGCATCACTAGGTCAGAGAGCTCCTTTGACAGCTTCACTTTTTCCGTCGACTTTTTCTGCACCTCTGTTTGCACGTTCTCGTCGACTTCCGCCATTTCTTCAGCCTCGTCTTCGTCTGACACGTCACCCTCGTCCACAACGTCTGCCGGCAGTTTCTTTCCCTGGAGAAGAAAGATTCGCGTTTTTTGTAAGTTTGAATTCTTTTTTCTGACAAGGTTGAAAGATTTCATCACATGATCTAAGATGTACAGAATTCTTTTTTCGCAAACCAACTGCAGATCCGAGAGAGCGCTCAGCAAGGTCATAAAGCAAAGCTGTCATTAACACTGAAAAGATTTTCATTTACATTGTGGATACTCTAACCGTCCTGTTTGTGTAAGCCAAATGCAACTGTTGCATCCAAATAGCAGCACATGAGGTGGGAATGAACTGCAAACTTTCCTGTGACTTCACTTGAAGAAATACAACCACAATCACCCCAATCCGTAATATCCCACTTCTACTCTATGCTTTCCCCGATATTAGCCGAAATACCAAATCTAGGATTTAACTGGTCCCCACACCTACCTGACTCCCTGTTACAACAGACATTCATCACACTTTACTGAAGTTAACGTATTTTAAAAACACGCGCTCACAATACAAATCGCACACATCTTACGAGCAAATAACTTTAATCTGTTTCCAGTCACGGTGGACCGCTCTCCTTTAAAACGTCCCACATCATAAGTCTGTGTGAACGATAAGTTCTCAGTGGGATCTAGTCCTTCTGCTATCCCACACACCATCACTTGGCTGAGGTGCCATTACTTTGGCTTTCTGTGGGAAACTGATTGTAATCAGAACTCCAGCTAAGATGGGCATACAAAGTTATGTCGGTTCAACGTGACTGGGAACACTGCTTACCTTTATCACCTCAAACCATGCGCTCGTGCGTTAAATCTTATGAAATAAATTCCTTACCAATGTTAGTACAACCCAAAATGAATGATGGCACACACTCAAGCTCAAGCATGTTTTTTATTTAAAAAAAAATCCCAAGCAAACTTTTACCTCGATTTCCGCATTATACTCAATATTTAGGCGAATTATAAAGTTATAAAACCAAACGCATGCAAATTAGTTAGAGTCACACCTTCATTCCCACAGCTACTCAGTTTATGTGTAAAATACTCGTGATCCAGCAGTAAAGCCCCACACGCTGATAACCAATGACATGCTTCGCTCTTAGCGGCAAGCACTGCCCGCCTGTTTTAGCGCGCGGTAATATGAACAGGGGATGACGTACCGGCAAATATTAAAGGGTCAAGCCTGGGTTATCAGTTTTTTGTGTCACTAACTTTGATTAAAATTTAAAACAATTAATTTCAGCACTACCAGGTAATAAGTAAAATACCAAACACTCTAAATAAAACGGTAATGGATAAAGTCAACACATCTAATGTAAATTGGTGGAAAAAATGAACGCATGACATGATTAACATGACCAGAAATCTGACACACTTGGGTCCCATACACGTGGACCTGTCTTACCTGAGGCGGTAGTTTCTTTCCCTACAAAGTGGTGTACATATATTAAATAAAGCTAAATAAATTAATGCATTGAAACCGTGGTTAGGCTGAACAAGGAAAATATGGCGCTTCAACCCAAACGCAAAAACTATAATAATTGCAAAAGTGATCAGTTTGCATGGCTTCTAGTAAGAAGTCAAGCGACAATAGACAAACTTACTTCAAATAAAAATTTAAGCTGGTATTGCAAATATAAAATAGTTTGTTAGTAGATTAATGTAGGCATCTGCCAAAAGTAATGCACATGTCAGCCTCTTTGACTCGCTTAACTGCATACAAATTGTGTTAAACAGTGAAAAAAGTACAAAGAAGGCACATACTAGTTAGCGTATATGATAAGAATTATATGATAAGAATTATGGATACCTTGATTATAATTTTCTCTATGAGGTCTTCCGGAGAAGGAAACTCTTTCAAGCTCTCAATGCCCCCCGGAGGTGAATATAGGGTGTCTGAAATCACATCAATAGGCTGAAACATTTCATCATATAATTTAATTCACATTTGTAATGCTAACCACGACCATAATCTTTCTTTTCTGTTGTAGTGTTTTTTTTTTTCATGAAAAGGTCATCAGAAGTTCGTAGAGACATTTATATCCAACCAACATAAAAGAAGACGTCAATACGATCACACGTTTCTTAAACCAAGTATTTAGAAGGTGTAGCGTGCCAGTATTATCATAAATAGAAAACGATACAAGGGGGTCAAAAAAGACCCCCCCCCCCCTCCCCCCGATGAGCCCAGGTTACCTCCTAGGATAGTCTTCATGTGCTTTGCCATTACCGTCTGCTGAGGTACAGAGCAGTGGTTCTCCAGGGACAGGATCACTGGGTATCTGGAATGGGGGGACAGTTTGTTTTACCATAATTTATAGCAAAGCAACCTAAATCTGGGGCAAATAACACAATTATCAACAAACTTCCAACAATGGCGGGTGAATAATTCAATACAACATGTTCTTGATAAGGCAGGTTACTTTTAATGAAAAAGATTACGGAATCGTACAAGAGAGGCACAGAAATTAACAAACAGTTCTCTTGGCTTTACATTCTTTCATTCCAATACCCAATAATAAAGGTTATAAATACGTACTTTGATGCCACGAACGCAAAGTTCTTAATAGCCACGATGGCGTCTTTGAAGAGGATTTTGGACGTGAGAGTGTGACCGTGGTAGATAATAGGCTCATTATTTGGTCCGTCCCAACAGTCCACTGGAAATGGGATTGAAGCATTTACATTACTCCGATATTTTAAGCAATAGTTTTGTCTCACTTTTTGTTGTAGGTTGGTATAGTTCAAAGACATGTGCTTTTTAAAAATCTGTTAAAACATGTAAAACATACACCACAATGATCGAATCATAGAACATTATGAGGTGGTAATATTCTCCACCATAAGGAGCCACTTAAGTACCGTTATACCGCAGACAATACATTTCCTAATGATACATTCTTGATCGAAATATATACATATTCCCTAGTTGTTCTAATATTCTTGTGTGAAGGCCACTTACGCTCCACACAACGACAGCCTTTCTGAAGTGCCCGGATGTACCCCTCCACGCTGCTGGGGCCTTTTAACTGGTCTTCAGTAAGATATCTACAAGGAAACATAACGTCAGTAAATCTGATACTCAGCACCAGTTTGACAATTTCAAATAGAAATCGAAAGTATAAAACAGCTGTCATGATTTTATTTCATCTACATGCACATGTTTCAGTGAACCGCATTTTGGTGGTGTTGAGGAAGTGTACTCATGTAGATGGCGTTGGAGAAGTGGCCCTAAATACACTGTTTTACCTAATGAAGAATAGACAGATATTTTATAGGGAAATATCCCCCGCCATGTAAGCTACTTACGTGTTGTGGGAACTGTTAATGAAGTAATGCTGTAGCGGTAGTGTCATGTCTTGATATATCAATCGGTGTGCAACGTTGAACAAACATTGACTTTCGGACAGAAGAAACTTCTTGAAACCTGCGAAAAAAGGGTAGATTCACGTGTTTGTTTTATTATTATAATTTTTCTATACATACTTTTATATTTATTTAGACATTTCTAACTGTAACGTTTGCTAAACAATTTCTAGAAATATCTTACACTCCACAAAATCTACTGTGAGAGGAAATGTAGAATTGATCTCTGATAAACTTAACAGCTGCTGATGAAGAAAAGTCACGTGACAGGTTGTGCCCTGTTCTACCTTCCACTGTCATGAGGGTCTGGTCGCTGTCTTCTTGACACGTGACAGGTTGTTCTGACTTACCTTCCACTGTCATGAGGGTCTGGTCGCTGTCTTCCTGACACGGGTCAAACTCCTTTATCAGTTTCTCGCAGTCTTCTATGCTCTTTTCCACCTGAAAATACAAAACCACACACACCCTAATAATAGGTTCAGATATCTTGTATAATTGTGTTGAAAAAAAACGGGAATATTGCTCCACTCACTGACATAAAAGAATCACAATTCTTTATACCGAGGGATAAAAAGTGGTATCTTTCTGGTTCTACTCACCTTTTGTTCTGTTTCTAAGAAAGTCTTGAGAACCTCTGCGCTCATATCCTCACCTCCGCCAGTATAACTAGAAGCATAGATAAAACAGGGAATGTGTACAATGTGTCACGGTGGAGTCTCTATTAATTAAACATTGAATTTCAGCACATACGCTGTCGCTGTTCTGCGAGAAATGATATTATAAACATCTTCATCGAAACTTGTATGAATAGTCTACCTTTTCCTGAAAAGCAAATTTTAATTCAATTCAAATTATAGACGAGAATTCTTTCTACAAAGCAAATAAAAGTCTTGCAAACCTTTTGAATAACTCTTCCAGCTCTTCCCTGTACGTGAGGAGTTCGTAGAACTTAACGAATTCCTCCAGATCCAGAACATCTCTGCCGTGTTCGTCTTTGTCGTCACGGAAATTGGCTTTCTGTAATCAATATGAGAAGAAGACATTTTAATTCGGTTCCTTTACAACTTGAAGAGCATACACAAACGTCACTGACGTTACTAACAATAAATTTGTTTAAATATGGTTGAATTTCTAACAAATTTGTCATACCCTCCAATGTGTCGCGAAACTAAAAATGATTTATGTACGACTTACATCAAACATTTCAGAAATTGTCACTTTATCTATCCCAGCGTTCATCGCGTCCATCAAGTCAACGACCTCTTTCCTGGTCAGGCGGCCATCTTTGCTCCGATCCGCCTTGCGAAAGCACCGAGCAATCCAGCTGTCATACACTGAGGAAATGTAACCTGTTAAATTCTGATGTGTTTATTAATCAAGTACTCTTTCATGCACAAATTCACGAAAGAAAATCATTAAAGATGCAAAGTATGATGTTTTCAAACGTGCGGCGTGGAAGAAATACGCCATAAAATACAAGTACTTTGTCACTGTTCATTCTACAGCCTTTTGTGCATAATCAGTATTATACCATTGATCCTCTAAGATACCGTGCACTGTTTAAATTTCACAAGCCTGCAGTGACNATCTATCGTTATCAGTACAATTAAATCAACAGATTACATGATAAATTAATCAAATAAAGTGATGTTGTAATCAAAACAGACAGGCCCATACATATATCGGTTTTGTTGACGTTTAGATCTGACAGACTGGTGAGGTTAAAGGATACGCCTTCCGTATATTCTCATAGTCTTTGTGTATTGGCATCTTCTGTTTAAGAAGTTTGCGAAGTCCTGTGACCCAAGCGTTTCGTTCATCGCTATTTCTCGCTATAAAATCGTATGACTTCTTCCCGCGAATTAACGAGAAACAAAACTCGTCCTGTATGGAAAAGGGTGATAAGATTGGCAAGTTAAACATTTGAATATCTATTCTGAGAAAGTAAACAGCAAATGAAGAGCAAATATTTCAAACTGCAAACAAATGAAATGTATAAGAAATGTATAAAACGTCGCAGAATGTAATTTATATTAGATCACATCTCTGTCGGAGTTTTCATAAATTCATTTTATTCTATAAATCACAAAGATATTCTGTTGTTACTTCACTTGTTGTATCAAAAGTCAGTAATTACCCTTGGTTTTGGCTTCAGTTTCTGCAGTGCATCTGTCAGCTTGCCTTCCCTAATGTCGTCAATGTCGTTTAGTTTACCTGGAACAACAACAGACCATTGCTGACTGACATAACGACAGACTTATATAAAAGGGCAAACGCTTACTATAACTGAAGTTCTCTGTCACTTAAAATATAGCAAAATATATAAACAGAACAGTTATCACGATAATAATGCAAGTCTCACGCTACATGCACTTTTACAATAGGAATTCAACCATGTTATAAGACATCGGTGGCTTAAAAGGTGTCATTGCGGTGGGTGAAATTAAAATATTAATCTGAAGGAGATATACGTGTAACACCGCTTGTCTTCTCCCGTTATTCTATAATAAGTATAATATAGTACTACCCTGGAAACAATCAAACTCAACAGTGAACTTACACATATGTACAGTAGAATGTCCAAACTTTCGCGACCCTCTGTAGCAAATGTGTTTCATGTCTCTGGCCACATAGAAGAAGCGGCGGTACGTCTTCTTATGTCGAATTTTCAGGAGTGGCGTCCCATTCTGCAGGGTCTTAATGTCACCTGAAGTATACAGACACATACTGAGGAAATAATAATAATAATAATAATAAAAATAATAATAATAATAATAATAATAATAATAATAATAATAATAAGTGAGAAATTAGAGCGTGTATGTACGCTGTAGTCTTTAGGCTGAAATCAGTGGTCGGTTTTTCCCCGTGCGTGAACAAAATGCACTTTTATTGCAGAGTACCATCACCAAATGTGGGATAGCTTCGAGAATTCGAATTCATATGATAAAAAATGAAATTATTTTTAATAAAACCTTATCAAACTAACAAGAAAATAATATCTGTATCTGAACTACGGCAATCACTAAAAAGAGAACATTCTAAAAAGAGAACAAATTAGGTGTAACACGTGAGTCTACAAAACCAAATATAAATATCACATCAGACCCAAACCACAAGGCACTAAAATCAACACATGAATATAACGGTTAAAGGTTTTTTGAACAAATACACATCATAGGTTGTTCCTACTAAAGTTCCTAATCTACCTTTTTACTGGTTGCAGTACCTCTGGGAGAGAGGGGGAATATATCACATATTAGTACAATACATATCTAAACATACTTAACTAAATAATAATAAACTAAATATTACACCATACCACCCAATGCTGGTAGTACTGTTAGTAGTGTCAGTAAAGATACGTGTCCGTAACATACACATGTACTGAGTGGAAGTATTCTTTTCAGCACAAATGGCCCACGCTAGTAAGGAGAAAAATAGACGTACAGAAAAGAGGTCGCCTATATCGCATGAGGACAATTTCCTTATTATTCTTAAAGTAGATGAATTTTGTAATGAGTCAAATTGTATTACAACATAAGTTATGCCGAAACGTCAGATATTCAAACAAAATTTTCATTTAAGCCAATGTTATAATTTAATAGGGATGCAAGTAATATAGGTGGGGTTTCAGAAAACTGGAAAGTTACTGTTCCCGGTGGTTTTCCAAGTAGTGGCATGTTTTATTTTCAATATATCAATTGCTTTTATTACTTTAAGTAGCAAACATTTTACCACTGTATGAACAAGGACATAAAATGTGGGCCATTATCCACTGTAGGGGAAAATATGAGGATAAAATGACATAAAACTGTACAAATGGGTCCCATGGTGTCGGTTTACTGTGTTTTCCACGGTACATTATTATGAGAAATAGCCCTTATACAAAGTGCATATGGCGTTTCACATATTGCTTTCATATCCAGGAGTTTCAGCTCGTTGCTGCACAAACTGCAACAAAATATACAACACGTTAGAACAGCAGGATCCAATATAAAAAGGATAAAAGAGTGTACTCTAGACAAGAAATCACACAAGTGCAAAGAAACGAAGAAAAGATTTAAAAACCATCTGTGATTCCACACGTGTAGAGCGAGTGTGCTTGAAGCAATGCTCAATCACGTGTAGTTTGAACATACGAGGTGTGACGTCATCTGTATCACGTGGTTTTACGGCAAGCAGCAATACTCCATTCTTCTTATGTCCTGGCGTTGGGAAGATAAAATCAACTGAGATAAAATCATTCTAATCCTTCTATATATGTACATGGAAAGCACAGTCTGTCATCATAACTGCATTTACCAATTTTAAGTACGAAATTTCACAATACTTCAAGTTAAAACACAAAAGTCTGAAATAAAACGTATTAAAGTGTTTGATCTCATTTGCTAGCAAGATATAAACGCTAGCAACATATAAATGCCGGGTGTGGTATAAGGACCACTATTTGCATAAAAAATTACCATATCCATTTTTCATAAAAGTATATGGTTGAAATTATTTAAGAATTTATCATGTTAAATGCGTATGATTAAAAGACAACAAAATTTCTGTGATTTTTAAAAAGGCATTCTCATAGCAAACAGCTGTTTTAGACCCTCTCCCCGTTTTCTGCCACTGGATTGTTCATCAAAAAAGAAATAATAATATGCTGATTAAAAAGGAGATATGAACAAAACCAAGAGCGCTATCGTCAAACTGATGCCAAGCAGGGAAATCTTACAGAACGTCAAACTTAACGCCCTCCGCCCCCCCCCCACCCCCACCCCCCACCCCCCCACCCCCCAAAAAAAAAAAAAAAAAAAAAATCGCTTTTACTCGGTATATATTACTATAACACTGCATTTGCCATGTACCGTATGCGACTTTAATGACATTGACATGCATACCACGTTGTGATTAATGTTATTGATTAAANCCCCCCCCCTAAAAAAAGCCCCCCAAAAAAAAAAAAAAAGTCAAGTCCAACACAACATGCTTCATAAAAGTATTTGATTCTAGATATTACCCAACAGAACTGCAGAGATAAAAAAAGTTATGACGGCAGAGAAATGGGACAAAAATTATTTAAAAAAAAAACAACTGTCCAAAATCAGAATTTAATACTTATTGATATCAAGACTTATATCAAGTTATCATAAAATGAATATCAGCAGACCAAGAATGCAACCAAATAAATAGATTATACAGTACTAAACTGAGATATAATTATATAAATGTTATACAAGCATAAATTGCATGCTTCAAATAAAAGATAAATCACGTGACACGCCAGTATTTGAGACGTATTTGTCATATTGTATGAGCAGTATATATGTGTGAAGTGTTTTAATGCATGTCTAGCGGTCTACATACCGGATCCTTGGATATCTGCATATCAAGACAAAGAAATCGAAAAAAATTAGTATAATTATACAATTAAGAGAATGCCACGACGAAATATCTTCCACATAAATGTTGTTACTGTTTCAACCAATGTTTAACAAAATGATTTTCAGAAATGGTGAGGTTATCTATTCGATCTAATTGGGCAGGTTTTATTTCTCTTTCCATTCCCTACTGGGATCTTCAGAGGTTTACGGGTAGACTTGGTCTCTAATGGACTATAACGGAACCGGAGCTCAATCTATCTTACCTATTTTATTACTCATATACTTCGTTGAATCATGCACACACTGTAAACATTACAATCACCTGTCTAAGTGCTCATCATATCCTGTAATCTGCATAAAATGCACCTGGTTTTATGTCTATTGTTCTAAGTACACACTCCTAATAGTGCCATAAGTGATAAGTTGACAGTGGAAATCTCTACGATAACCTGCGCGGCGCCATTACATTGAGCATTAAGGATTCCCCAGTTCTTTAACCCTAACATGTACATTGCAGCAGCAGAAAATATTAATGGGGCGATGTATAAAAGTGTCTGAGAACAAAAAACAAGAAACTACTGAGCTATTGGGACGTCGTCGCAGCGATCGGATACAGAGAGTCTTCAAATGCAGCAGTTGAGATCTACGATCAGTAAAAAAATGTTGACAACTTATGACATACCACATCATGCCTGGGACCTTATTCAGATTACTGTCTTCCTGCAATAACTGACTTCCATATGGAGAGTTTTTAGAGCGGATATCATGTATTTGAAATGTAGGTCGACAGAAATGAGTTAGCGTACTCCTGCAGTGCGTCTACCAAATTACAGCCAGATTTAGATTCTGCTGCCTTTTTTGTGGTGTGTTCTCTAATTTAAAATCTCTTTTCAACAAATAAACGGTGCATGTTTTGCTCCAAAGTTTGTCTCTTTACGCGGCATGCGGGCCAAATGTTTGTCTTCGTGTTAATTTACTATTCACATCGCATCATGGGCATTTAGTCGTACACATTTTGTACATTATCTTCCCCTATACACCAGTATACTATGTAGATTAAAATACACCACGTACATGGTTTAAAACTACACGTCACTTCAGGTGTAATAGTAGCACACCTTGATCCGTAACAGATGTGATATTGTACATTATTGTTAATGACAAGTGTTTGTAAGTAAATTATATGTGCTCGAAATACAAAAACCTGTCACGTAACCCTGTCATGTTAGCCAGCAAGTTGTTGACCTGTGAAAATAGAAGAACCGACAGGCTTTCGTTTGTACTCGTGTCTTGCACACCCATCCAGTCATTCTCTCTCTCTCTCTCTCTCTCTCTCTCTCTCTCTCTCTGTTTGTGGCTTCTACAGTTCTCAATATTCCCCATCCCACGAGGTCAAAGGTTCACCGTCTCATCGTGCCGGACCTCATTAGAACGGAACACTTAAACATTTAAAATACAAACACTGACCTTTTTTAGCGTCCATTTCTGCAGGTGTCCGGCAGAAATAGCTCACCAGGTACTGTTTGTGTATCTCTTAGCTCTTCTCACCAGTCAAACACCTCGCATCTGGAATAACAAAAATACCAAAACATGAGTACAGTTCCCCGGTGATTACATCTAGGTCACATACCTTGGCTGGTACTCCCTACACGTACTAGTAAACATCAGCCCGCAGTGTATGTAGTGTGTAGAACACGGCCCCTTAGCTCGAAAGCATCGTGCATTGCGAATAGCGATATAGAGGTTACAATGTATTATATGGGGTGAGTATGGGCGAGTTATGGAATCAAGACGCTTGCGCTCGGTCGCAATGCGCGATGCTTTCGAGTTACGAGGCCCAGGGCCACACACGGGAAGGGGAAGGGTGGTGTGTCAGTATGTCAATAGTTAAGATATCTGAAAGATTTGACTTGGGCAAATGAATGTATACAAATATTCAGGCCCACACATATACATACAGGTGCGCGCACGCAAGCATACGTCTGGAACACGGTCACGTTCAGAGCATGGACTAAGTAAGCAGACGCGCACACACACACACACACACGAACGTCTCCACACTCTGTGTCACAAGACGGTCGTTTTGTCATCCACAGGGAACACGTTGACAAGATGAAAGATAACACAGATATATGGCCGTGACACTTAATAACCGGTTTCTGCTCTATGTCCAGTTTTACAGAACAACAATGGGTCTGTTCCGGTCCGCTGTTGTCTGGACAGTAAACTGCGGCATACTAAGTTCTGCCACGCTCTTATCACAGCACACACTGAATGTGAACGTTGCAGGATATACAGAAGTGTTCACAAGGTTTTAATTATCGGGGGAAAAACTGTGCTGATGGCATTACGCCAGAAGTAGACCCTTCCTGTGTTTTATAACAACATAACAGAGAAAACAGAAAACTTTATACCTCAAAGCAACGAGACAAACCAAAAACCCAGAAAAACGAAAATGTCTGACCTCGTGGGTTTCTTCACACAACTTACTGAAGGAAGAACTGAGTTGTGACCAAGCCTGTCATAGTGAACAGACGAAACTGTCAACAGGTAAATCACATGTGTGAATCTATCATAAATTAAAACTTTTCAATCATTAAAACTGAGATCCAGTGAAACTGTATTTTCACATTTGAGAACTTACAGTGCGCAGTGCCCAACCCTAGAGAATGTTGAATGCTGACGCGAGACCTCTAAATACAGGTGACGATTGCCGGGATTAAGACGCTCATTCCACGCATTAGGATATAATTACCTATGTCATAAGCCAAGTATTTAGTTATTAACATACCTCCACGATGGTCTAATGGTGTTATTTCATAGTGGTATGTGTGTGCTGGTCACTGCAGCAATATTAACCTGTACATATGACGGTGATTGTCCTCAGTTCTTATGACAAGGCCCTCTTCATAAATCATTCTGAAGTCGCATATTCCCAATATGAACTGTATATTAATTCATAGAAGTCAATTATTATCCCACAGAATGAAGAATAACAATAGTATCTCTCTCAGATCAAGGAACTCTATGTTAAAACTCCTTGCTCAGATTCACACACACACAAACACGCGAGCGAGCATCCATGCACGTACAAAAAAGCGCGTGACCAGTGCATTATTACATCGATTTATGCTGTATATGTCCAGTTACAGTATGTGTGCCTTCACCCTGTATACATTGTCTTCAGGGTAAAGATGATGTCCGCCCAGTGATTACATCTGGGAGTGTTGGTCAATATGTTAGCTAGCTTATCCAAGATAATATATTGAACGGGTCGTCGAAGTTTGCCTATGTGCATATTTGCCTGTTGTGTGGGTCCACGGGTGATTTTCTTTCGGCTAAACATGTTGATAAAATTTAATCTCTCAGTTTCTTACAAAACTTAAGTATGACATGTAACAGAACTACTTTTCAATAAAAAAAAGACACCCAGGATAACAGAAATTGTCGAGAGAATTCCACTGAATATATCATCGTGTATCAAAGCTATGGTATTGGTGTATACGGTCCTTAAATTAGAATTAAAATTAAAAAGTATTGACAGGCACCTGGTAGATGCTGTCCAATATATCACTCCAATCAAGAGGACGAAAGATGTCACTAATGAACCCCGTTTATTTACATTCCAATATAAATACCTTTGATACACGTGTGAAATTCGAAACAAATTGCCTCCACTTTAGCACTATACAGTCAAGAAAAGAAACCAGGGGTTTTACCTCAATGTATTTCCTCAATGTATTGTGGAGACCAATGATCTTTATGAATAATAAATTGCCTCCACTTTAGCACTACACCGTCAAGAAAAGAAACCAGGGGTTTTACCTCCAAATTTCCTCAATGTATTGTGGAGAGTAATGATATTTATGAATAATAAATTTGATAAACGCTGTTAAAAGGATACTTTTTTGCGGAAGATAAACAAGAAATTAACCATTAAATCGACTTCAGTCTAGGGCATAAAATGGTTTAAAATCGCATATTCATTAGTGTATGAAGTGTTTTTCTTTATTTTGAGCGGCAAAGAAGCTATATTTTATTGGAAGAAATATGTTGAGGATGCCACGAAAAAACATAAGCAACCTTATTTTATAGCGACGAAATTAGTAGCCTCATTAGCTTAGGTGTTAGACACCCACCCACGCACCCCACCGGGACTAACCACTTTGTTAATTTTTCATTCAAATAATCTAAATATTGTTTATCATTCAATCTACTATTCCGTTAGTGTGACACACAGAACGGGACACGAGTATTGGCAGGGTGTTATCGTGCGTCAGGAGATCTCCGAGTGAGACTAGCAAACGTGTTGACGCGTACAGCTTGATTAAGTATGCTATTTCTGTCTATTGGACTAGGAAGAGGAATCGTCAGCGTCAGATTACCTGAGCTAGTAAATGATATGTTCTCTGCCCTGTGCAGTGTGGGGAATATATAACGTTTAACTAAGAACTGCTAGGTGTCTCTACCAGCTATGATCCCACACCGATCTGATGGATGCCAAACTACATGTATTACTTGTACTTGTACAGCGTGCTAACCCCCATTGTTATTTACCTACGTTTGAACCTAAGGTCTACCTTGTGTCAACCATGGAAAAGCTACTTCAGACGTAATAGTCAGTGTCATATGGTAGATTACCGGGCGCAATGAATAAATAAGTGTTGATAAATCATAGGTGTAGACAACTAGCCAGTTGCCAACTAAGCCCAGACTGAGCGCCTTTCACTTCCTCGTCTTGATCACCCCATCTCACCCTTCTCAACAAGCACTCTCTACCAGTGGTCAGTAGAGTAATGAGAAGTACAAAAGAACCATCTAGAGAAATATCTGTAAATATCTAGCAATAAACAACAACTACAATAAACAATAAAATACTGGCAGCGCGAGCCAGTTACTTATAGTAACTTATAGTAACTGGCTCGCGCTGCCAGTAATTACGCCGCGGGATATTCAGGCCACAGACTGTGATCATAAGACATACCGCAAATAGAAAATAGAATTTAGAAAATAGACATTGCATGTGAACGAAGCCTAAGTTCAACTAATCACATACAATAATATGTGAGGCACTGTGAAGTCTGTACTCTGATCACTCAAGGCTTACCGTGGCTTATATTGTTTTGTCACCTCTGGTCCCCATCATGCAATAACTGTCCAGTTGGTGACCACGAGGTGTCAAGTTCTATGGATATCAACATCATAACAGGTGTGACACTGAATGTCAATTAGCTGACCATTACAGAGATGATCTGCAGACATCCAGGCCCGGTATTCACAGGGCGTTATACAGGGAGACGATGTGCGCGAATGAGCATGATTCAGTCACAGGTAAACAGGCCAGCTCAGCACTGCTTGTATTTAAATAAAAAAAGAAAGAATGAAAATGATCCACCCCTGTTTCGATACTATGGCGTGGTTTTGCAACCCAAGTAGACACACATCAAAGGCCTAGGGACATTTTGAACATTATTTCCTCACCAAGATAAATCAGTAATATTACACTTTAATAAATGAATGCGCTGTCGCAAAAATAAAATATTTGACACATTACTTTGGAGCAATAGCTACTTTGTGTACGTAAAATACTACGGACTCATGCTAAATTAAAATTAGACCAAACCTCTAGGTCTCAAGGTCAAACACCGGTCCCCGGTTTTTATACATATCACAATACAAGAAAGGCACGGTATCAGGAATGTCAGTTTAGAGTGGAAGGTGCACGTGGTTCAAGACACTGGTGTAAAATATACGTATCACCTGTTGAAATTATACAAATTGTGCCACCTTTACCAAAGTAAACAGCTAGATCCGTGTAGAGAACAATACACACAAAAGTGTACATATAAGTTACAGACACGCCCAATTCTTCGTAATCGCACTCCCACCCATGTCAGTACGTAAACTGTTCGCCGACTGCCGTATAGAACTTTAAGACACTGCTGAGTGTCTGTGGAAGGGGACACGGGGCGCGGTACACGAGTACCAAAAGACGGGGAAGCGGGTGGGTGGGGGGGGGGGGGGACTAACCCGACTTGAAGGCTTTCATGATGATTAAAAGTAACGGAAATGAACAAATATGTCTACATGAACGGACGACCACTAGAGAGAAATTGCTCGTAAGGAAATTAAACGTCATTTTTTATATACTAATTTTGACATAGCAAGTACAGCCAATTTCCTTAATATGCGCTTGGACGAATAATGCGAATATCTGCATTATACAACCACGGTATACGCCTAATATTGATAACATAAAGTTACACAAACAATATTATTGATGTTTTCTGCTTATTTTTTACCTAAAAACAACTGAAGCACAGCAACGAAAAATACATTAACGTTCACATTAGTTACCATTTGTGGTTAATTGCCCTGAATTACTTGTAACCACGTAATTACTTGTAACCACGTAAGCACTAGCTGCCACTGTCTTTTAATGCCTTTAAACCTAATTAATATACCAGATCTCTGTACAATCATGATATCACCTGATATTTCTAGAACTGTGTTTAATCGAAAAGTTTAGTGGTATACTTCAGTCCATAGGTGCAGGGGACAATTCTGTTCGTCACTCAGATCTTGGACATTATAACTTTAGTAATTTGTAATTTTGTCCATTGGGTTAGTGTACTACTATTCGGTGTAAATAATAAGCCCAGACAGCAAGGACTACACCGCTCACCTAGTAACAGAGTATACTTAGGTCCTGCTTACATTAGGAAAACTACGGTTAAAACTGGTCTACTGCCCTCAACACTAAATGTTCACTGTGCAAATATCGATTGTGTGAATTTCTTTACAAGTAGTTCCAACTGTACCTTCGATTATTCAAAAGCGAATATTTCTAGTGTATTTGTTTTAAGAAATATAAACATGTCAGTAAATACGCGGCTAAGAATGTTTTTAGTACTAGTACTATATCCAGTGTTACACGTGTTTCTGTTTGTTGTTAAAGGTGTGTGTGTGTGTGTGTGTGTGTGTGTGTTGGTGGGGGGGGGGGGGTATGCTAAATCCTCCATCATTTTATTCGTGGTCATTGCCATTACACCAGATCATTACCTACTCGAGTGAGCTGATGATGAAAGATGTGNGGGGGGGGGGGGGGGGATGTAGCCCCAGGCTAAGGGGACTGGGGTTAGCCAGGGTACACAGACTACGAATGTGTTCAGATCCTACAGCGGGAGTTTTCACACCATATTAACAGGCTGAATGTATATATAACTCAGAAGAAGGTATTGCTTCAATAAAAGTTTCGGATAACCCGGTGTGTACCTGGCCGTGGTCACAGTCCAGTTAAACAGAATTGTATAGGTTGTTGTTGTACTGTTACCCACCTGTGAGGTGCCGCAGTCAAACTCTAAACCATTCTGTGACTTCAGCTCAAGCAGTGCGTCTATTAATCACTGTTATGTCAGGAGAGTGTATGCACTGCAGCTAAAAGACCGCAAGACCGATAAAACTGATTGCACGAAAGAGGAAAAACTGGTTTACCTGATACGATCGTTAAAGTTGCTGGAGTCACAGCGTTCCACGCTACCAAGCTTGTCTCTGTCAAAGTTAAATAGTTGTGCAGCGGCGTCCCTTGAGATATGATAGAAGATCAGACAGGTGAGAGCGGATAGTAACTTAGCGAAAGTGTTCCCCTATGTTTTGATCGTAAAGACGATCAATGCTCTCTCTCGCAGAGCTCGGGGGCTGATGCTGCCGCCCGCTGAAATCTAGGTCACCACAGCCAAGCCACTCGGTCAGGTGGAAATCTAAATGACGTCATGCTTGGAGGTGACCCAACAGTGGCTCTCGTCACATATCCCGTCCTCGGGGAAAACTCCTAACATATCACAGGGTTCTTTTATTTTGAGTGGCAAGTAAATCAAATAATAATAATAATAATAATAATAATAATAATAATAATAATAATAATAATAATAATAACCAGCTGTAAGACTTAGATTTGCCATCACTTTTTGTCTCCTCCTACACACACACACACACACACACACACACACACACACACAAGCAACCATCTCTATTCACCTGTAATGCATGTTACACTATAGATGCCGTATATAAAGAAGGAAATGGCTCTAAACATTTGACAAATAATTTTAATAGACTTTAAACGATGTGTTTGGAATGTTTTTTTATTATTAATTTTTTTTTTTTTTTTTGCTTATTTCATTATAGCTAGATGTTAGTGAATTTCTAATAATAATTATTATAGGAACAGGCCTTTATCACCAAAGCATTAACACAGGTTAATATACAGGGACAATGCCAAGACACGACAAAGCCTTATCTTGATTGCGATAGCTGTGCTGACAGCATTGTGACACGCAGATAGTTTGACTATTTTTATTTCAAATTGTCGGTGAATTATAAGGAAACGAGTGAAAATCTGTTTCAAAACATGGTATTGCCAAGTGGGCTGAGTAATCATTATATTTTGCACGAAGGTTTAGTTTCACCTTGACCAAGCAGGTGTCATGGAGGGTAGTTCACAATGTGCATTTCAAAACAATAGATGTTCAACTGTTTCCTTTGCTGTGTGTTAATTGAAAACAATGCTAAGTTATTTATTATATCATGTAAAAGTTAAATCCGAACTTCAGTTGTAAAATAGTGCTTCCGTAACTGGGGAGGTCAAATCTTAGTTTTGAGTATTGCGCTCTCTCTGCTCTTGTATATTTGCTTGTGTTTGTGTGTGCGCGCGCGGGTATGTGTGGGTGTGTATGCGTGTGGATGTGTACATGTACTCTTATCACTAATTAAGGATGTATTAAGGATGTATTGCCTGGATAAAAGGCTAGGTTTTGAGTCATACGAGGAAAGGCCACCTTCACGTCGTATCTTTTTCAAGGGTTACTTGAGAAGTCATGAAGCGACATGTGTGCGGGCTCTCAACAAGACCTATTAAATAACACCGTTTTCTTGCAGACGCATTCATTGAAGTGCCAATTAACTTTAGTTCACAAAGTATATAATGGCTATTTTTTGGCTTGTGATCGGTTTGGGATTGTTAAGGACATCTGAAAGTATTCCACCGACTCTACAGTTAGCTGAATTGTATTTTCTTTCATTTAATAATCTGTTGAACAGCCGTCTATGGTTATAAAAAGTGAACGTGTGATTGACAGAGTAAAGTTGCTTTAAAATCGATTTGTTAAAATGTGTGTTTCAGATAAATATCATGTGTGAAATAACTTCTTTGAAGATTTATTGTAGGATTTTGTTAACAGAGTATGAAGCTCTTTACGGTAAGGGACGTATCGCATGCCAGCACTAGTTTATCAACCGTGGACATTTTGAAACTCAATGGTCAATTTACCGAATCTCTCGTTTTAGACCCGGAGCTCCAGTCCAGTATTGCAGTCAACAACAGTGTACAGATATCTCCACTACACTGAAAGCACTCCTCACAGACCAGCAGACCGGTTAGTACTCCAGTTTAATCAACCCCTAGGTCTATATTGTACGGTTAGTTTGAAAAAGGAATGGAGAAAGTCACACACACACACACAAACACACACACACACACACAGAGAGAGAGAGAGAGAGAGAGAGAGAGAGAGAGAGAGAGAGAGATGGCAAACATTTCTTTTACAAATGTACTACTACTACTGACAGTTATTGTACACCAAAAGTGGAAAGTATACAGAAGTCTATTGTGATATTATATTATATTATATTATATTATATTATATTATATTATATTATATTATATTATATTATATTATGTCAGAATGTCAGAATTGGAGTTTTGCTTTAAATTAAGTCAGGTTTGATTTGACATTTGATTTGACATTTGTAATATAAAATGAAGTGAGCCCTTCAATTTATTCTTGAACAAGCCAACTGATAAAAGCTTCCCTCTTTATCTGATCCAGCTAAGGGCAAGGACTGTGCTGAGCTGTATAAAGGGGGTATCCGCCGCAGTGGAGTGTACACCATCAACCTCCTGAATGGCGGTGGTGACGTGGACGTGTACTGTGACATGAAAACAGACGGGGGAGGGTGGACGGTAAGCTAGGGGTTGGACACATACAGTCCAGGTGATGTGGACGTGTACTGTGACATGAAAACAGACGGGGGAGGGTGGACGGTAAGCTAGGGGTTGAACACATATAGTCCAGGTTACATAATAGTAACAGTTTTGTTCAGATTAACAGCTGGATTTTACACATTAAGCACTTTACTCTTGGCGACATGTCCGTATTCTCTCCTTGTCCATTTTATGGATCTCAATTCAAACGTACTACATCCTCCATACTGTACTGCAGCCTACCTTATTAAACCACCACCTAAAACAAACTTACATATATAATAAACCGATGTTATGATCCGATTTACAAATGTATGCCCTTCTTGCTGTTCACGAGTTCTTTTTTTCCAGGTGTTCCAGAGACGTATGGACGGCAGCGTGGATTTCTACAGAGACTGGGCAGCTTATAAATATGGCTTTGGGAATCTGAACGGGGAACATTGGCTGGGTAAGTGACAAAATTTACACAAATGGTGAATACTTTTTCTCACAATTACGTGTCCAACTTTTGTGTGTTATTTTGGTGTCTTACTTACCAACATAATGACAATCTTCTTAAATTATGTTACTGCAAATTACTCTGTATTTATCAGTCTGTGGTATATAATAATAATGATACAAAATAAACTGACGACACACTTTCTAGTTTAATTGTGTGCCTATGAACACCTTTTACTTGTGTGACGAGCTTTCTGTATGTTTTCTTTCAGGAAACAAGTACATACACTTATTATCAAACCAAGGACCGTACGAACTGCGGGTGGATCTGGAGGCCGCCACGAGAGAGAAGGGATACGCCAAGTTCGCCTACTTCGCCATTGGAGATGAAACTGTGAAATACCGCCTTACTGCAGGGGCCTTTTCTGGAAACATTGGTAAATATGCATCGAGTTACTTAGGGTAAAATCAATTGCCCTTACACTTGGGTTCTTAACATTATTACAGTCCAATATTTTTCTTTATTTATTTTTGCTGTATTTTCTTCTCTTTTTTTACCTCTTCCCACTGTTTGTCTCAATCGCACATAACTGTAACCTAAACTTGTCGTTCGGACTCAAACTGTGCACGTTATTTTCCAGGTGACAGTTTTTCCCAGCATAGTGGAGATCCGTTCACCACAAAAGACAATGATAATGATGAATATTCTGGGAATGTGCGGTGCAGTACAAAGGAGCATGGTGGTACGACAACTGTCACGGTACTAACCTGAATGGTTTGTATCTTCTCAGTGACAACGCTCCCGGTGCGGACGGCGTCATTTGGCATGGCTTTAAGGGATTTCACCATTCTCTGAAAGCCTCTGAAATGAAGGTGCGACCTATCGGTTTCCAACCGAACTCGGTTGTGCTTGGTTAAGAATAGGACCATTGGATATGTAATGAGTCAATGCTAAGTCGTAAAATTCCACCCTTACACATTCAATTTATGTTTTTGTAAATGAAACACTCGGGTTATTGCAATGACCGTGTGTATTAAGGCAAGTACAGGGAGTTTGTTACAGGTACATATCAGAAATGTAATAAAAACTAGCTGCGATAGTTGACAGTGTCGTTGTTACTGACAGACATGCCACAATGTGGAATGACAAAATACCAAGTCTTGAGTAGAGAGCTCTCCCCTTCATTGGACAGTTGAAAGAATTTCAAGGAAAACATTTTTTCTTAGAGACGATGCCTTAGAAATCCCAAGAACTTCGACGCCCTGTCTATAGATGGAATTTAACTTAAATCAAATCGCGTGCAGTGCACGTGATTCATGTGCGTTGTTCATGACACCCACACAGCAAGAATTTACCCCCATCCTCACCCCTCACTCCACCCCCCTTCCTGAAGACCCGTACGTCTGTGCTCTACACGTCCATTGCGTTGCTTGATCTCCTGGTGGCACGATAGGAAATCTGAGTGGAAAAAAGGCAGAATCATGTTTGCCTGAGAAATACACACGAACATGAGTGAGGACTGAAAAAGAGACATAAAAAGCAAAATATTTTGACTTTCGTTTAAACAACAGCATTAAGAACATCAGCGTCACGCGTCTGCCCTGTCAGTACAAAGGTGCTAGAGCGCGTGACAATTGTCACATAGCTGTGACATTTATTGTGATGACATTGCATGTCAAACATGATCTGTGGCGCGTGCAAGTAAACCTCTTCAACAAAATAGCTATAATACACCACAATATCAGGAACTAACAGTTCACACCAGCCCAGTTTAATGGCTTCCAGACTGTGGTCCTCTCCTCAATCAATCTCCTGGTCGCTGTTTACTTCCTTTGTTGTACAGTATATTGTGGTGGTTTTCATGGCGTGTTAAGATAACGAGTCGCATTCCAGCGGTTTGACAACAGATAAGAAATACGTAGAGAACGTAACAGTGAAAAACAGGGGACCCTCTTGAACAGGCAACCCTCTTAGACAGGTTACCCTTTTGGACAGGTGACCCTCTTGAACAGACGACCCTCTTGTATAGGCGACCGTTTTGAACAGGGGACCACCTTGGACATGCGACCCTCTTGAACAGGCGACCCTCCTGAACCAGCCCCAGGGCTTCATTGCCCGCTAGCGTGCCTTGAGTATGTTTCATATATAGGCTTTTGTCGTCAAGTTGACGGTCTTGCACAGTGGTAAAATTAGGGTACAAAAAGTCAATAACATTTAAAAATCATTGTTGGCGCGCTGCAGCATTTCTCATTACCATGTAGTCCGATTTTGGACCGATATTGGCATCCTCAGTGGTTTCAGCGGTAGGAAAGGTTCGTGAATCATACCAACATGTACTGACAGAAAGACCACGTGTTATATCAATATATGCAGTTTTGTCAGTGGAAAAAAAAGCGACGATTAGCCCAAGTGCATTGTTCATACAATACTTAAGTCGAACTTTATTACGAGATTCGGGACTGACCTTGACAAGGTATACTTTAGCTTTAAGTTTAGGTAGGTTACGTAAGTATTCACGTTTTTTAACAATCAAAACCATCCACGGTAAGCAGCTTAGCACTGCTAAACACTGTCACCATTGTGTTCATTGTGGCTGATAGTTCCTCATGCTCCGACCTGCCTGCTGATGGCTAATGTCTTTTTGTGGTCACTTTGTTGATTTTTTTTTCAAAAATGCTAAAACGGTTGTTAGGAGATATAAATCTTTTGCGCGTATTAAAGTAAAATTGTGTTNAATGCTAAGTCGTAAAATTCCACCCTTACACATTCAATTTATGTTTTTGTAAATGAAACACTCGGGTTATTGCAATGACCGTGTGTATTAAGGCAAGTACAGGGAGTTTGTTACAGGTACATATCAGAAATGTAATAAAAACTAGCTGCGATAGTTGACAGTGTCGTTGTTACTGACAGACATGCCACAATGTGGAATGACAAAATACCAAGTCTTGAGTAGAGAGCTCTCCCCTTCATTGGACAGTTGAAAGAATTTCAAGGAAAACATTTTTTCTTAGAGACGATGCCTTAGAAATCCCAAGAACTTCGACGCCCTGTCTATAGATGGAATTTAACTTAAATCAAATCGCGTGCAGTGCACGTGATTCATGTGCGTTGTTCATGACACCCACACAGCAAGAATTTACCCCCATCCTCACCCCTCACTCCACCCCCCTTCCTGAAGACCCGTACGTCTGTGCTCTACACGTCCATTGCGTTGCTTGATCTCCTGGTGGCACGATAGGAAATCTGAGTGGAAAAAAGGCAGAATCATGTTTGCCTGAGAAATACACACGAACATGAGTGAGGACTGAAAAAGAGACATAAAAAGCAAAATATTTTGACTTTCGTTTAAACAACAGCATTAAGAACATCAGCGTCACGCGTCTGCCCTGTCAGTACAAAGGTGCTAGAGCGCGTGACAATTGTCACATAGCTGTGACATTTATTGTGATGACATTGCATGTCAAACATGATCTGTGGCGCGTGCAAGTAAACCTCTTCAACAAAATAGCTATAATACACCACAATATCAGGAACTAACAGTTCACACCAGCCCAGTTTAATGGCTTCCAGACTGTGGTCCTCTCCTCAATCAATCTCCTGGTCGCTGTTTACTTCCTTTGTTGTACAGTATATTGTGGTGGTTTTCATGGCGTGTTAAGATAACGAGTCGCATTCCAGCGGTTTGACAACAGATAAGAAATACGTAGAGAACGTAACAGTGAAAAACAGGGGACCCTCTTGAACAGGCAACCCTCTTAGACAGGTTACCCTTTTGGACAGGTGACCCTCTTGAACAGACGACCCTCTTGTATAGGCGACCGTTTTGAACAGGGGACCACCTTGGACATGCGACCCTCTTGAACAGGCGACCCTCCTGAACCAGCCCCAGGGCTTCATTGCCCGCTAGCGTGCCTTGAGTATGTTTCATATATAGGCTTTTGTCGTCAAGTTGACGGTCTTGCACAGTGGTAAAATTAGGGTACAAAAAGTCAATAACATTTAAAAATCATTGTTGGCGCGCTGCAGCATTTCTCATTACCATGTAGTCCGATTTTGGACCGATATTGGCATCCTCAGTGGTTTCAGCGGTAGGAAAGGTTCGTGAATCATACCAACATGTACTGACAGAAAGACCACGTGTTATATCAATATATGCAGTTTTGTCAGTGGAAAAAAAAGCGACGATTAGCCCAAGTGCATTGTTCATACAATACTTAAGTCGAACTTTATTACGAGATTCGGGACTGACCTTGACAAGGTATACTTTAGCTTTAAGTTTAGGTAGGTTACGTAAGTATTCACGTTTTTTAACAATCAAAACCATCCACGGTAAGCAGCTTAGCACTGCTAAACACTGTCACCATTGTGTTCATTGTGGCTGATAGTTCCTCATGCTCCGACCTGCCTGCTGATGGCTAATGTCTTTTTGTGGTCACTTTGTTGATTTTTTTTTCAAAAATGCTAAAACGGTTGTTAGGAGATATAAATCTTTTGCGCGTATTAAAGTAAAATTGTGTTTGTCTCTGCCCATACCTTAATAGCTTGCTGTTCTGAATAATAATAAATATTCGTTTAATGATGAAAGCGCTGCACGCTATAGTTAGGTCTACAGGTTCACCATCAAATAGTACGTCGTTTTTTGTTGGTGTTTATTCTGCAAATTCAATTTATAAATGGGAGGAAGAAAAATTTGGAGGCTAAAGTATTAAGGCGAGTTTTGGTGACACCAAGCGACGTTCAGGGAGACTCCAGTAATTACAAATTCGCTGTTCAAGCATCTCTTTACACACATGTACGTGTGTTAACCACGACATCGATTGTTATAGATATTTAATTAAGTCGTCAGATGGTCTAAACGTACATCAAATATGAAATGATAGCAAGAAATTACGACAACAGACGAGTATAATCGGTGAGCTAAACATTTCACGTTATTTGTTTTGATATATGTACGAATTCCAAAACAAAACGGACTCAGTTAACATTAGTGGACTTTTTCCAAAAAAACAGAGTATTTTTTCACATCAGTGTATATTTTCACCAGTTATCGGGTATATTTCCTTTCTTGTATTAGCATATCCAGTCAAGGAAATACTTCCATCATTATTTTCGTTAACTTCCACGATTGCTCATCTCTACTATTTGTCCTCTTGTACTTCCTCAATATCATTTCAATTATCATGTCCATTGACATGTCCAAGCTGTTCAAATAATCAAACAAGTGTTTTACACGCACACGTTAATCAACTCGTGTGCCGCCCACGAGGTGAAGAATCCTCTTTAAGAATGTTGCTCCTTTTCCTTGTAGTAAATGATGATTTCTTTTCACACGAACGTCGCAGCAGGTGAAATGATCTCTTCACACGCGCTGTAGTGAGGTGTATATATAGGGGACAATTTCCTGATTCCCTTGCTTTGTTGATGTTTGTCACCTGTTCCAGCACGGCGATGGCTTCACGGAGTCTCGTGTTAAGTCTCTTGGTCTTAATGACAGCCCCCACAGCCGATGGCCAGGCACTGTGTAACATCGCTAACAGACTGGCTCAGTTCTTCCCCAGAGCGTTCTCCAACCGTGTCACTACCCTGTGCAGGGCGTGGACTTCAGAAGCCATTACAACTCATAGTTTTTCTGGGGTCGGTATCCAGTCCAGTGTTAGGGGAGGTGTAGGGGAAAACCTCCTCCCTGTTTACTCCCAGACGCCCCAAGTCTGTCGCAGCCCCGTGGTTAGGAAAGAGGTACGAACGCTGACAGACGCCGAGTGGCGACGTTTTGTGAACGCCGTTATTCAACTGAAGCGCACCCCACAGGGACAGAGCAACGCTTACGATGAGTTTGCTATAATCCACAATGCCACCACTGCACCACAGGCACACTTTACAGCGATGTTTTTACCCTGGCACAGAGAATACCTCTTCCGGTAAGTGGGGCACTCTGGTGACAGGGCAACGGTTCACGACAGACCCTATAAGGGTGCAGTCCTTCGTTAATTTTACACTGATAACAAGTGTCTGCCGTATAATGCATAAATTAATAAATTATTATAAAATTTCTTTTTCTACTTTGACTTCAAGCAGGTAAGGAGTGTTAAATTGTTCGCTTTACTTATTAGCATGTCATGACATTTTGGTGCTGAGCCACACCCTCATGACGCTTTGTATATCTTAAACTGCAATGATACAAATCTATGTCTACAATATATTTATATATTTGTCTACAATTTATTCATATCTATGTCTACAATTTGTTCATATCTATGTCTACAATTTCAGATTTGAGAACGCTCTGCGGCAAATTGATTGTAGCATTGCCATTCCTTACTGGGATGTGACACTAGACGCCCCTCTGCCCGAGGGTCGGGATTCCATCCTCTGGACCGACTACTACTACGGCTCCAGTGTCGGTCCGGTCACTTCAGGCCCCTTCAGGAACTGGCGGATCCCACCGGAAGTGGTGCAGTGGGTGGCTGACACCGGTGTAGAGAGAGGAGAGAACTTCAACTATGGCGACATCTTGTATCGGACCTTGGGCACACAGGGCGGCGGCTTCTTCCCGAATGATATCGTTCAGGAAATCTTCCGAGCTCGGCGTTTTAGGGAGCTGACGTGGGCGGTGGACCCACTGCTGGAGGCAGTTCATGCCGGGCCACACGTGTTTACCGGCGGACACCACGCTATATTGTTGTCGGCCTCATTTGATCCCATCTTCTGGATTTATCATTCGTTTATAGATTGTCTATGGGAGGAATGGAGACAGAACTACCAGCAAGCCGACCCTGAAACTGATTACGTCACTCTGGACAGTGAACTAGCTTCTGACCAGGAGCTGGCCCCGTACGCACGTGCCAACGCCCCGATGTTACCGTTTGGTCCTCCTCTACGAAACAGCGACGGTCTACGCAATATCTACACACAGAGATATTACAGATGTGCCAGGAGACCCACGTGTTCGGCAAACTCTCTGGACTGTGGCTCCTCCTATCTATTCTGCGACACGAGGTCCTACAGCTGTGTGTCTCAGATCCAGCAAGGGGGCAATTGCACTGGGTTTGAAGGAAATTCCCGTGCGTGCTTCAGCTCCGTCTGTTGTAATGGCGTGTGTTCTGCGTCATGTGGACCTCCCCCTCGTGAGCCTGCCCCTGCCCCGGGGACAGACTGTGACAGAACTGGGTGTAAAATAAACGCTAGGGACGATTATAATCGCCAGAGAACTTCAAATAATAGACCACCGACATTTATGGACCACATTCGTCGTTTAGATAATTTTGTGTCTAATTTGGAAAGAAGAATCTTTTAATGCTCGCAATTTCGTTTTTATAACCGGTATGTGAATTTTTTGTTTGTTTGATGTTTTGATTTTGATAAATAAATAAATAAATAAATATTTCACGTGAAATTATAATGTCTAATTCATATCTGTAATGTAACTTATAAAACGTGAATGGTGTATCGAGATGAAATAAAATTCTTCATTTTGTTACGTATGAAATTTACACAAGTGTGGCAAAGAAGGTGTTTTTAATGTTAACTATAACTGTATGCAAACCATACATAAAATGAAAGTAATGACCGCTATTGCTTTGACAATGCTAAAGCATGTCTTGTTCATTTTTTGGTTATAATTGTCAAATATAATATTGTTTTTCGGTCAAATCGTTTACAATGATTGAAAGGACGTAATGTACCGACATAATGCATATGCATTTGATAACTGGGTTTTAAACCGTAAAATAATTTTGGAGATGACTAAACTGATATAACACTCTCCAGTTCATATAGGACTGCTGATTGCTACAGAGAAGCAATAGTGGCCTCCCTTAACACAACAACTGCAGCCAGGTGATTTCCTCCGCTCCCCGTAACATAAACGCCTTAATGATCAGTCATCCATGAATAAGTGGCCTATTTTTATTTCTGTTATTCATTGGGCGAGAGAGAGAGAGAGAGAAAGAGGAAGAGAGCGGCCGAGTTGTTTTGTATAGATCTGATGACCACAAGCCGCATGCAGATAAATTGACTTCACCGCTGGCTGAGTCGAGTGTAAACCGTACATTTGTTTAAGTCTATGTGCAGTAAACATGGTAACC